>PVIJ01008585.1:0-73098 GCA_004024925.1 Scalopus aquaticus
GGGGGGGGCGGAGGGGAGGATAAGGGCACAAAATGGAAGAGAGGAGAATACAGGGGACCATGGAGATGGATCACGGGTGGATTGGTGGTGGGCTGCCCAAGGGGAATATAAAATGTAAAAGACATAAATAACAATAAAAAAAATAAGCATGGCCCTCAAATATTTTGTGAGTAAAGAACAATAAAATTCATTTAACTTGCACCTAAATTATCATGGGAGAGGTGAGAGAATGAGAAAAGAAAAGGCAAAAATGAAATAACATGAAACAAAAATAAATCTTCACCAGAAAGAATGAAATAACTAGCGAAGTTTCTCATTAAAATAATCACTTCATAACAGAGACAAAAGCATGTTTCATTTCATAAATATTAAATACTAGAAGAGACCAATCATGAGCTAAATAAAGAACAATATTTAAAGAGCCACTAGTAATATTTTTCAATCATTTTCTGTGAAAGGCTGATCAACATAATAACCCCCTTTCTACTCACCTTGATACCACACTCAAATGCACTTAGGAGCAAATTGTCCTTGACAGATGCTAAACATAACATGCTAAAAAACTGCGCTATTGAATTAAATAAATTTACAAACACCCCAAGAAAGATACAGACACTTCATAGAATCACTATTTAAATGATTGAAGTTTCGTTATTCACAAACTGGTTAGATTTGTTTGGGTGGATCCCTAGTCTGCCTATAAGGTGTATCTGATCCCTAAAGATGTATGCTTATTTCTCTTTTATGTAAAAGAAAAATTAAACATAAATAAAAAATTTTATATCTAAAAATATGTTTTGTGAATAAAAAAATTCATGTATTAAATATAAAATTTATGCATTTCATCTGTCATAAAAATGTAATAATATTAATTTTGTCAACCTATAAATCTACTTCTTAAATAAAATACATTTACTTTCAATATACATAAGTATTTTTATAATAAACATGTTAACACTGCACACACTTAAAAATGTGTAGCAAAGAGAGAATATCATTTTTCAAATTATCTACATTCACAAGATGTAGAAATCATTGTAATTACTATTTAGTGTATTTATTGATCTGTTTATTAATTTATTTACAGAGTTGAGCTGTGTATTAGTTGGGAATTATGTTCAAAAACATGCAATGGAAACTGTTTACAGTGGTTTAATAAAAGGAAAGGTGTTTTTTATAATTTATCCAAAACTTTTTGGTGATTATGTTGTTTTGACATAACAAACAGAGCAGAGCTAGGCAGTCAAAGGTTGCTACAGAGACTCCAGAGACCATGTCCTGTTTTTCTTTCTACTCTATCTTTAGCTTGCAGTTTTAACTTCATGGCAACCTCTTATTGGCAAGATGACTGTCCCTGCATTCCACAAAAAAAGAAGGAAGCATCAAAGAAGATGAGACACGCTTATGTCAGTAAAGCAAAAAATTTCCCAGAAATTTACAGCAGACTACCCTTATCTTATTTCAGATCAGCCTAAAGAAAATGGACTAACTGGATATTAGGCAATTGACTAATAATGGCTGTGACAAGATAATACATAGAGCAAATATGATTTCTTTACTGGTTTTATTATACAAAGTATCTTGTATGCAATTTTCCATAATTCAAAAGCTTCAATCATCACTATTGTAATGGCTACAAGTATATTTAATCACTCATTATTCATTCTATTATTGTTGAACACTTAGAATCACTTATTTCTATTAAAAGTATTTTAATATTAATTCAAGTTATTCACAGTCTGTTATGTTTTTAGTATGTGTTATATCAATAAACAAGTCAGTATTTTAGAATTATGGGATTTATTCTATATTTTGTATTCTTACAAAAACATGAAAATACATTACTTTAAGAAATTAGTTTTCCAGTAGATTCTCTATAACCATTTTCCTTCAACTTACCTTTATCTTTAATTCTTATATTATTTCAAATTATGGTCTTAATGAATACTCTTTAAAATCAACTTGGTATATGCAAACTTCAAAAAGATTTGGTATCTCATTTGAGCACAATTAAATATAAAATTCATGTATTGAAAATTTACACAATAATGTAAAAATCTTATATTAACTAGAAACCTCAGTGGAATCCCCAATATTAGCTAAAGAAATATGAAAATAAGAGCTAAAATGCCCTTTCATTATGAAGGAAAAATGAGAAATCTTAAAATTAAGCTTTCAATTATTATTAACGAATGATAATTAGGAATTTGAGCCCTCTATTCTATTGCTAATAATTTGATAGATTAAATATGAAATCAAGAAGTTAAAGCAAACTTAAATCCCTGTTCTGTGTCAGTGCCACAACCAGGTATATTATCCTGTCCTTGTGTTATACAATATCAGAACAAAGTAAAACAACTAACTCATTGCTCCATAAAACATTTGCTACCAGAGGATTGCACTAAGAGTTTACTTATCAACACTAAAAGCTTGCACCTTAATGTCTCTTGTAGACTTTCTCCTAAAGTATCCACCAATCCACAGCTATTACATTCTAAACTTTCACTAGTTTCTAATATTCCTAACCTTGTAAGACATACCTTAAAATCACTCAGCACGAGGCATCAAACTCTATTTTCTTCCTATCTTACTAAGAACTCTGCTAGAACTCTGTTATTATCATATATTTACGAGAGTTAGCTTTGCTAGATTAATAGTTTTTTGGCTGACTTTGGGAAGGTAGCAGTTCGTGATTTGGACTTACCCAAGAACAAGGCAGAATTGCTAGGATCAAGACTCCAACAATGGAATCTTCTAGAAGAAGAGGTCACAATTACTTTCTATCGAAAGCACTACCAGCAGTTGGAGCCTTTCTTCAGAAAGGAAAGTACTCTGGTATCTGTTCCGATATTGAGGGCCTCATGAATGCCATAGAAATCACTCATGACCCACAAGAATGGAGACTATTTCTAGACTCTTCGAAACTGAGTCTTCAGGCTGTGCTTTTGCACAATGGAAACCATCTTCCATCTATTCTATTCCTGAACAGCTGTATAAGAGACAAGTGAAGAAATCTAAGAAGTAGCTTATGACTTGATTTTTCACAGGTATTAACTGTAGGCCTATTACTATTGGCATGCATTTTGTGATGTAAACATCAATTTAGGGCCTCCCTGGTGGCACAGTGGTTGAGCGCTGCGCTGTGGAGCTGTCGGCAGCGTGCGATGCAAGTTCGACTCCCAGCCCAGGAGAATCCCACATGGTGCGGCAGACCTCTCCTGCCTCGCCCACTGCTCCCCTTGGCAGTGTATTTCTGATCTGCCTGTTCTGCGCCCCACTCTGTCTCTGGTGAACCCTCTCACCGCCCCACGCCTCTGGCCTGTACCGCAGCTTGTATGTATAAATAAATAAATGTTAAAAAAAAAATAAACATCAATTTATTGCAGATTACAAAAAAAAAAAAAACTAGAGCCAAAATTAGAATTTGACTGTCTTATTTGTGTTAAGCACACACAAATTGATAGGAAATGACTAATTTTATTTCAGAAACATGACTTTTGTAAAAATTTATTGACTGGTGTTACCAATAAAAATCATAAGGCAAGGTTAATTTTGATATAATTTGACAACTAAGAAAATGAGATGGGTAACCTTGCATGTTTTTAAACAATAAAATCTATTAAATTTTAGCACATTTTGATTAATCAAAACATAATCTCGATCACTAAAACAATGACCTCTGTCCCAGGATTGATTTTAAACAAATGTGGCAAAGACCAAAATTGATAAAATTTATACAATATAGTATTTTCCAGATTCAATAGAGTGTCACAAATTGTCTAAATTAGAGAGATTATGTCTATATATTTTGCAATGGATAACATAAATTGGAGTTAAAATCTTGATGAATCATTTGGGGCATTTCTTGCTTTTCAAGTCAACTTTCTCTACACTGATAAATCTAGCTATGCTGATGCAAGGAGAAGGAGGCATAGCTAGCTCTCTTCCCCAATTAATTTTCCCTCTTTAACAACCACTGCTATCAAAAGCGTCTGCTTTACACCACATTAAAATAGGGTTGATAACTCTGACAAGCTGATTTTTCTCTCATTCTACCATCAGAAGGCGGTATAACCAATCTCCGAATATCTCTTTGCAGTAGTACACAGGGAGAGTTTTGGCAGGACAATGTTTCATTCTGGATAAAATTGTTGACAGCATAGATAGAAAAGAAAGAAGAAAGATTAGACTGAGGAGTCCTGAGTGCACCATCAGGAGGTAAGATAAAGGGAATTCCAGAAAGTCACCCACATTCAGACTTTCCATCATCCTCTTTCCCTCCACCTCCCCTCCTCCATACTCTCTTATTTAAAGTCATTGGAACAGAAATCAAAATTGCCTTTGAAAAAGGTTAATTCAGTTTGACTCAATTACAATACTTCTATATAACTTGAATTCCATTATAAATGCAGTCTTTAACCTTCCAACCTTCTCTACAGATTAAAGAATTCAAGATCTTTTCTTTGTTGTTTGGCTCCATTCACGAGGCTAATGGACATTCTCCATCTCCATCAAACTTTGTATAACAAAATCATATAATAATTTTCCAAATACCAAGACTGGATTTACAAGCATGTGCTTGTTTTCCTAAACCAATACTGCCATATGTTTGGCGCTTGCAGAATATTTATAAATAAGTGTTTCCAAGGAAAGCATCATTGCATGAGGCAGTGGTGATTTTCTCCTGAGCCAGTAGTCTAAGTTCACACAGCATGTGTCCAGAGCAGATGCAGCTGATGTGATGGAATACACGCTGGTTACCTTCCTGAGACAACTGTATCTATTTTGGGGAAACACTCAGTAAGGCATCCTTAGTGAAAGCTTTAGGTTAAATACTACACATTCTGATAGAGTTGTCTGATTAAAAGTGGTGTTTGAAAACGTTCGGCTTTATTTATCAAACCTAAAAACTTAAGAAAAATCACCCACTTTTTTTTGGCAAATGACTTAAATTCTTTTGGAATCAACATAACACAGAAAATCACCTGATAAGAAAGGAGTGTTGATATAATGATCCTTGAATCCAGGATCTATATTTTTCCTGTAAGCTTTCACAAGAAGAGAAGGTATCAAAAAATTAGCCAGTAGCTTTTTACTGGTGAGCAACAGCAAAGATTGATTGTCATAAAATTAGTGAAGACATTTCTCTTTCACTGGAAGTATAATTGATAAAAACTTTGAATCTAGTCTAAAATAGACTATCAGAAGCCTGCCTGGCCTATGTAAATAAAATGACAAAATACACTCACTGTCATCTGTTTTTATATTTTCTCTCCAACTTTAAATTGTATATTAAAACCAAAAGTATACTAGAATTCAAGCTGGCACCTCTATTAAAAACTTACATATAAAGAAGGACTGGATCCTTACATAATCAGTAATACTAGAATTATATGTAACTGTCTCAATTGTAGAAAAGTCACTCTAATGAACTTGACCTTAACAAATTGTGAGATGCTTATACAAACTATGCCAGAACTTTACAGGCCAATTTTTCCCCATGTAAGTCCCCTTACCAAATATTTTATGGACAAAAGAAATTGAGCAAATTATAACTAGCAATGCAACTAGGGGCAGGAAAAAAAGAAAAAAAGTTCAATATTAATATGATCAAAGGAATAGGCTCTAAGGACACAAAGAGGAGTAGTTTCCACCTATTACATTCGAAAATTTATGTGACAATATCCAATGTTAGTTTGCGAAAGAAAGTTGGTAATGTGTGTCAAGAATGGCAAATATATTCATATTCTTTACTTTTAAAAATCATAAAGTAGATGACCAAACATTTTATTGTCTGAGATTATCTCCATATCATGGAGCAGTGCATTTTCAGGAAATTGGTTTGGTTTTATTTTATAAAACTGGGAATTGAGTAAATAATTATACTGCTATGCTAACCAATTCTTCCTCCCCACTATTCACTGTTAAAAAACTAAAATTTAATTTGATGTACATCTCTAATAAATGTACAAAACTTCACGGCAAGCATTTCATACCTCTTGCTCCAGTTTATTTCTTTTATGATTATTCTTCCATCACACTGATTTTCTCAGTTGTTATTTTCATAATACTATTTCATATTTTTTAAATCTATTTCATTTAAGCACTTTGGGGACTAAAGCAAAATATAAATAAATTAAATGTTGATCAAATGAGATACTATATAGGAAATAATTTTAGCAGAAGCTAGAACATGGTACTTAATAGATATCTATTTTGTAACTTTGTGAAAACCAAAAACTTAAATCAAAAGATAATTGTATAATGGAATATATCTATTTAAAACTAAGATAAAGACTGAAATAAAATGAAGTTACACTGGCAGATTTAATGTAAATTATAATTTGAGTTAAAAGGCAGGGATAAGTACACAGTGTTCTGTATGTGACAGGGTGAGAAACAACCTATGACAAAATGTGCCCACAAAATAAATATTTTAAAAAGCCACAATCTTTTAAAAAGGTTTGCTTCTTGTTTTATATGTTTTCCAATATTATTTTCACGTTACTACCATAACATATTGTTCTTTGTTAAATAGAATTAAATGCTGTCAACTTTTCTTAAATGTTAAATAGTTTTATCTTACTTTTATAACAAACTGAACTTAATTTAACCCTCTACCTAGCCAAGACCATGGTCCTTAGGCAGACAAAATTTTACAATTTACATTTAATTAATGAAGTATTTGAGACCGAATCAGCAAAGTGACTTCCTAAGCCAAGAAATGTTGCTAAAGATAGGGAGAAAATAGAAATCCAGTATCTCGGAACATTTTGGTTCTTATTGTAGTGCTTTTCCTACTGTAATTATGCTATTACCTCTTACTATGCTTGTCTTCTAGTCTGCTATAAGATAACCTTTGCATTTGACTTAAGTATAAAGTAGGCATATTTTTAATGCTTATTTTACAAAATTCAAATTAATTTGAAAGCTTAAGTGAGCAACATTGTCAACTATGTATTCGAAAAGCCCTCTCTACTTCATTTCCTCCCCTGCAGAGGAGAACTGTATCTCTCCTTGGAGAGGAGTGTGGGTACAGTCCAAGGAAGTGGGCAGCAGTTAAACTGGGAGTATCATTGGGCAGATGGGGAGTGTATGAGAATCTCCAAAGCTCCTAACAGAAGCGGGAGACCAGTGAAATGGACAAGGGGACTTATGAAGTCTGGCGCCAGGCTGACAGCAGAAATGTGAGGGGAATCTGGTAAAGTCAGTGCTCAGGCTGAAGGCAGCTGGACGATGACAGGAAAGCCACAAGGGTCACTGCTCACACAGCACTTGTGCCATGACTGAGGGAGCCATGGGGCCTGGAACAGAGGAAGCAGCTGGGCTGTGAGGTGGATCCAAGTGCTGAGGCAGGAAGCAGGTGGCCACAGGAGGAGGAAAAGATGAGGCCTGTGCTGTGGAGCATCTGCCCCTCACATTGGCTCCTATGGAAAAGCTCTACAAAAATTAAAATGTAGAGGGAAAAGCATTTATTTTGACTAATCACCCTCAAAAGCAATTTTGACACCCACAATGCTGAAAGGAAGTGTTAGTCTGGACAGCAAAGCAAGAAATGTGGATTTCTCTGGGGCTAAGTTGTCTCAGAAAGAGCAATGGCAACAAACACATTTCCATGAGAGGCCAGGCGGTCAGTGAGGAATCATCCCTGTACTTCTGACTTTTTCCTTTGACTGATGTGTGCCTCCAAGCAAACTGATAGATTTCTTCGAACCTGTCTTCCTACTGAAAAAATGGATCTTGTTGTAAAACATATACTACCTTCCAAAGAGCAAATAGCTCCAAATAGCCAAGCTGCATATTCAAAATGGAATAATTTTCAAAGGAAAATGTTAGTGTGATTGTTACACACGTACAATTAAATTAAATCCTCTTTATAACTTTTATCTCTAAAAACACATTCTGAAATCATTGAATGAAACTTAAGTTGCTTTTTGTTGCTACTTTAAAACACTGTCTATTATTTCTATTGAGACTATCAGAGATGTGAAATTCGTTTCATGGTGACTATTTTAATGGAGATAAGTAAGAATCATATTTTAAATTACCCTTTTCCATTTACCAGAGGAACATAAAGTTTGAGAATGTGTTTAGCCTAAAGAGGACCTAACACATACTGTTTAGCCAATGAGAAGACCCCGGTCTGAGACCAACATGAATACTCTCTGACAACAATAAGTAAAATAAAAACAAAAGCCAGAACCATCTTACATTTATTAGGAAAATAATAAAATGTTCAAATAGATCATTCTATACAGTTCTGTGCATTTTTAGGAAGATATTTAAAAATTAAAAGGTTACTTTCTATTAAGCATTTTACACACACACACACAAACACACACACCTATGACTATTGTTGTGCTGCTTTCTGTATTTCCCCTAAAACAATGTTTTCCAACGTAACTAAATAATGAATTCAGATTTCAAAATTCCTACACTATCAATTCTGAATCAGTAGATCTCAGGTAGAGCAAAATAATCTGTATTTTTAACAAGCATCCTAGGGAACAAAGCATTTAAGTAACATAATTCTAAAAGGCCTGTTGATACTGTTGTAGGTAAATAACTCAATTCACCTACATTCTGTCTTAGGACAGACCATCCGTGACAACACTAATAAATTGTGCATGAAATTGATTTCATCTATATTGGAGATATAATTTGTCCTGCAGTATGTCCTGTATGCTTTTGACTCACACTTTCATTTCAGCTGTTATTCATTTGTGGGCTGATCTTGTGTATAACCTCATTTACAGGGAGGATATTAATTTTTCTCAATTACAAAGTTTGCTTTTCTCCCTCCCTTCTGTTTACTGATTTTTCAATGAGGAGATCTCAAGTCCTAGAATCTATTTTTTTCTAACTGATTTCAGTCCAAAGTTAAAGCTTAAATCCATGTAAAGCTCACTGTAAAGAATATGATCAAAAGAATAAAATGGAAGATGTATTTTTAAAATTCTATCATTTGTTTTCTGTTCTGTAAATACCTTTTAATTTAATTTAAATTATTCTTGATGTCAATGAATTTCAGATACACATAGGGTGGTCACTCTTAGTAATCATGCTTATTGGTCCTGTATTAAGATGGAATTAGATTAAAACAAGAAATAACCATTTGAGTTTGTTTTCTTGTTTTACAACCTTTTCACATTCCAGTTTCTCAGCATAAAAAGGATTAACAGAACAGAGTGCACTCTACCAGAATACTAAATGTTCTCACATTCTATGTCCTTGAGCAAATTTTAACTGAAAAAAAAATCTTTGCTAAAAGAAATACAATGAAATAACAGACATATGCACTAAGCTGAATTCTACCACTATCTAAGCTATGTATCATGAATAATGATATATTCATGCACTTTAAGAAACTACACAAACTCCCTTTGATCACGAGATTTCTATTCTGTAAATTGCTGTTGCCAATTTACCTGCTACCTAGCTTACAACCAGAATATCTGAAGCACTGAGGGAATGGAGGCATATCATGATTGCCTTATCATGGGCACTTATTCAAGCTATGCATTCTGTTTGAAATTATTTCCCTAGTAAGGATAAGGGAGGGGTGATAGATAACATTCTGTTACTATTGAGAAGTGTGTGAATGTTAAACAAATTGGTATTTATCCAAGTAATAGCGATTTATGGATTTAAGGGTTTATTTATTTCAATTAATAAACCATCTTATAATCAAGAGTGCAATCCTTAATATTTGAATACCTATAAAATAACAATGCATGAAGAAACATTCAACAAAATAGTTGATTATATTTGTAAAAATGAAACTGAAATAACATAATTTTAAGAACCGAAATCATAAAATACGCAGAAAAAAACATAGATGATAGACATGATCAATGACTCCATCAACAAGGAAAACAAAAGCAAAAATAAACAAATAAAACTACATCAAACTAAAAAATTTCTACACAGTGAAAAATCTGCATCAAAAAGGAAAGACATCCTACTGTATTAATAGAAGACAACTGCACATCAGATGTTCAACAAGATATTAATATCCAAAATACACAAATAACTCATAAAACTCAACATTAAAAAAACAACTTGATTAATAAGTAATCAGAGGATCTGAATAATCATTTCTCAAAAGAAGACATACAAATGGTCAAAGACATATGAAAGGATGTCCCTCACCTCTACTAGGGAAATGCAAAACAAAACAATGAGATGTCATCTCAACCCTATGAAAATGGCTGTCATCAAAAAGGTAAGAAAGGTAAGTGTTGGGGAGCATGTGGAGAGAAGAAAACCTTGCACAATGTTGGTGGGGATGTTGGTGGTATAGTTGTTATGGAAAACAATATAAAGATTCCTCAAAAAAATTAAAATACCAGATGATATAGCTACCCCAGTTCTGAATATTTACCCAAAAACATAAAAATGCTAATATGAAGAGATGTATGCTTTAGCACATTTATTGTAGTACTTGTCACAATAGTGAAGAGAAGGAAACAATCTAAGTGCACATGCAAAAATAATTATAAAGATGTGGTATACATACACAATAAGATAATAAACAGTTTTTAAGAAAAAGAAAATTCTACAGTTTGCAACAATATGGAAGACACTATGCTTAGCGAAAAAACTCAGACAGAAGAAGGGAACTATCGAACCATTTTACTTTAGGTGGTATAGAGAAAACAACAAAAAAGAACTAAATAAACTAAATAATTGAATAAGATCAATTAATAGTTACAAGATGGAAAGGGGAAATGGGATGAGGTAAATTAAATAAAAGGGGTCAATTGTGTTATAATAATATAATTGGACTTTTAATGGTAAACTTAGCATAATACATACATAAATGATTTTTAGTGATGCATACTGAAACTTACGTAATGTTAAAATATAATGTTACTTCAATGAAAAAATAAATCTTCCCAATATGTAAAGTACAAGGATAGGAGAAAAATACAACCTTTAAATTACTATTCTTCCTTTAGATGCTGTAAACAAACATACGTTTTAATTCCCAAATTAAATACCATTTAAGGATATAATTTCTAATGAAATATTTATAAATATCTCCACAGATTTGTCTCAGTCCTTGTAGATAAACATATTAATGTACCCTCAAAGAAAAATAAAAAATGTAATTGTAATTCTTGATTTGGTTATGATCAAAGCCTGGTTTAAAATTAATTCATTGTCTTTAGATCTTGGAGATGAAAAAAAGTTAATGAATACTCACTCTATTGCAAAATTTCTTCAAATACAGTAAGATAAAGAAATATTTACTATACACCCTTATTTATCCTTTTCTTTCAAGACTTCACTTCTTTTTAATGAGTGTTTTGTTTGTGTGGTCTTTTCAAAAGTTACATTGGTCTAGTTCATTAGCTAACATTGTTAAGTCACAGATGAAAAAATTCACTATACTATGAAAGGTTCATGTTAATTTAAAACATTTATTATAGCTAGGTATGCAATCTCACAAAATCAGGGCTTAATAAGTAATATTTTCTTTCCTTTTCTATAATGGAAATTAACTTTTGTCTCTGTGCATTAATTCTGTGTCTCTGATGGAGAAATGAGGTCTTTCTCATGCTTGAATAGTTCCTCAGACCCTCCCCACACCAAGATAGTAATTCAACTCAAGAATCTGAAATAGTGCAAAAGTACTGGGGTGGGGTTTGAGAGGCATTCTGTTAAGAGGTCAACAGAGCCCCGCAGAGTTTATTTAACTCAATTTTAAGGACAAATCATCTCTTTCTTCAGTTTCAATATAAATAGAACATGACTCATGTTTCTTAAGAGGTAGTTTTACAGGGTGAGCGCTTGGAAAACACTTCTTGACAAAGAGATATGACATCAGAGAAATTCATTACTAACCAATGAGCAAAGCAAAGAAAAGAGAAAATTGAAGAATTAGTAATAAGGAAGAGGAGGCAAGAGCTACTTGAAATACTAAGCAAAGATCAGTCATGGTAAATGACTGCAATTTTTCCAAAGATTACTAAAACAAAATCTCTGTTTTTGCTACACCAGAACACTGCTAATTAATTTTGAGGCTAGGAGGAAAACTTAGGTGAATGCGCTTTTTAATTCATAGTTTCATTCCACTGAATCAAGGTGTAGCTCATAGTTGCCTCTAAGAAAAGTTCAAAATGAACTTTTAGAAGAATTAGGAAGGAACATTTCTCCATTATTTTTTAAACAGTCTAAGGGTTTAATTCACTGTCCTGCTTTTTTCAAAAGCAAGGGCACTTATGAAGGACTGAAGAAAAAACAAATAGGTCCCATTTCTTGCTGCCAGTGTAACAGTCTAATTTAATACTGCCTCTTTCCAACAAATTCCTATCTGATTTCTAAGTGTGAGAATTTTTGCTTGCTGAATTAAAATAGGTATCCTAAACTTGCTTTTGTCATCTCATGAGTATAACACTTTAACAGTGAATACACTTGATTGTTCATAGATCTTTTGAAGAAGAGCTACTTTAGAAACAATTTCATAATCTACAGAAAAACAGTGAAGAACACGTTATACATAGTTGAGGTGAATTAGGCATAATCTAAGACAAAGACATGAGTGTCCATTGAGAGGAATTACTTTTACGAGCACATCTTGATCTCTATTCACTCCACATCATAAATAATTAAATTGAAGAATCAGTAAAATGGCAGCTTCCACTTAGTTCATATTAATCGCTACTATAGAGTACTAAAAAAGTGACACGTGGTTTTAAAATCATGATATGACTTAGCTTTATAAATATTTATAACTAGTGTGGTAAAGTTTTAACAGCTTCCATGTAAGTACATGAAAGTAAAAAACACCGTATCTCAAGTCACATTTTATCATAGGGTATAAATAAAATTAAATATGTGTGTATACATACATATTAGCAGTATCAGAGAAAAGTTAAAAACACTAATGTTTTTTAATTATAATCATCCATTTAAAATGAAATTTTATGCACATATAAACACATACACATACATGTAAATTCAGTGAAACATATATACATTAGTATACAGGTATAATTTCTTCTTGTTCTCTCATCAGAAACAGCATACTTTGAGGTCATTTGTTATTTTGCAGTGATCTCATGAATAAAACTTTAAAACAAAAATATTTGAGGAAAGTTAAAAGTAAAACAATAATAAAGAAGGAAATATTACTTGCTGTATAAAACCTTTCTACAGAAGGATTAGAAAGACTAGGAAAAGTGATAAAGCATTTTATTCATTATTGCCTAATAATTTGCTACATACACACACACACACACACACACACACAAGAAAATCATCTAATATCTAATTATAAGTTGAAAAAAATGTTATCTCCTTTCATGGAACTGTGAAATTCTAATATCAATAAACTAATATCAACAACATAGGCTAGGGGGGGTGTAGATACCCCTTAGGCTTAGGGTGTACTTGAACCCCTCATATCACTAAATCCTCACCTCACTTCAGCATTACAAAGTTATCTTAGAGTTGAACTTAAAAATTTGCAATATTAACAAGCAACCAGAGTGTTTCTCATGCACACCAAAGTTAGCAAGAAGATTCAAATATGTCCTTCTTTAAATGAAAACATTACTTAGCTTAATTTAAATATGATAAGAATCAGAAATACTACTACTAAACAATTAGGTATATAATTGATGGACACATCTGAGAAAAGCAGAAATTCAAAACAAACTTATTTAGAAATCACCTTTATCAAAAATAATACAACCAATTAAAAAGTGTCGAAAGTCTATTAAGACATATTTCCAACATTTTGTATACTTCTGTTTGACAACACACTTAGAGGAGAATTAAATGCTTTAGAGACCATAGACTACTGATGGAGCAGCCAACTGTGATATATGAAACAACCATCGGTAGCATTAATCCATATGTACTTGTAATTGGTTTTGTGTGGACACCATTCAGTTACACTATGCCTCGTTTTGACATTGTGATTGTCCCTGTCTCTCTTGGACATTCTTAATCTGATTTTATTTCTTAAGACTAGAGTACTAACTAGATTCAGGATAAAGATAAAAGCTAAGAAATCAAATACTTTGACATAGAAATTGAGCAAGTTAGTGGAAAAGCTAGTGCATTCTAGGTCATTATCTCATTGCTGAAAGAAAACAATATATTTGTGAAGACTGTGATTTTGTCTAATCTACATATAATTCTCTGGCCCTTGAGAAAGATAATTTTCATCCCTCACTCACCCCCCACCTAGGTATTATGACATTAAGAATCACAGCATATAGATATTATGAATAGTGTCATAATGAATAGACAGATGATGAGCTCTTTTAATAAAGTAAAATGTACATAACAAACTTTACCATTTTAATATTTTTAAGTGTACAGGTTAGCAGCTTTAAGTGCATCCATTTTGCTACACCAACATCATATATTTTATGAAAATACAGGTATCTTGACTCCACATTCAGAGTTTGACACTAGCCCATTGTTTAAAGTGGTATCTGCCTTATTAAAAATTGTTCTACAAGTGATTCTGATGAACAACCACAGTTTACAGACACTAATTGGATTTAATTCCTTCATTTAATGCAGTCACTCACTCACTTAATCTCTTATTTATTGGAACACCTGCAATTTATCAAACTCTGCACTAAGTATAAAATATACTGCATTGACAATTAACACTATCCTTGTCATTTTATCTATCATTTATTAAGTATATATATAGGCCAGTTAATATCTGAAGAAAACACATGCATTTTTTTTAGATATTGATTTAATAACATAGTCAATAAAAGGAGTTTTTAAAATATAAATTGTATTTGGTTTTTGAAATGACAGTTAGAAATGTTTATAATTATGTCACAAACTTTTAAAAGGGATTTATTCTTTCACATAAGAGTAAAGTGTTATACAGTAGCAAAAACGTAGACACCTAACCCTTTGTGCCAAGGGTTAATACTTCTGATAGACGGGACTTTTGTGCATTTTTAAAGATGTCTTTTCTTCTATTAATTATTTTTGGGTGACTACCAGTCCAGTGGAAAAATATTGATATCTGAACTTAAATGTTACCTAGAGTAAAAAATAGACCTTGAGAGAGAGAGAGAGAGAGAGAGAGAGAGAGAGAGAGAGAGAGAGAGAGAGAGAGAGAGACTGTGCAAGTCTCCTCCAAGACCAAAGTGAAATGGAAAAGTTATTGCAACTAAAATGTCCATAAACACTTAACTGAGCCTAGTATTTGAGCTAGAAGATGAGATACATATGCTTTTGACACCTCTTTGTTCTCTGCAACTAAGATAACTTTGTTATCCCATTTTAAAGAAGCTAAGTAACTTTCCCAAGATCAGAGACATGCTGAGTGACACAAGACTTTCTTTTTCCATAATCAATGAACATTCTTTCTACTGTGTTGTAAGGATTATGCAAGAAGACATTGTTACTAGTCTTATTAGTCAGTAAGAGGTGTGACCCACTGATCATTACGCAAAATGAAAGGGACATAAAGAAGGAAAAGAGGAATGTATATGATACAGGGAATACTTCTTAAGGAATTATTAATCTAGGCACTATATGATTCATAGAAAACTTCTAAAGTTTCAAAACATGAATTAAAGCAGATGGATCGGTCTACATAACATCGTTAAGTCATGAAACAATAAGATCCAGGAAACAGTAAGTAACTGAGTGTGACTACAACACAAACTATATACTGGGAAGAGGAGAAGTCTACAGAGACATGTATAATTTAGAGGTATATTTGATACTGTTGGCACTTAGACACTACTGATATTTCTATTCATAGGGCAAACATGGGCAAATATGTATTTTAGGATAATTGGAGGAAGAATGACTGGAGATTGACAGGCCACATACTAAACTAAATAACATGTAACATGAGAGGAAAGGAAGAATGTATGATATGTAAAGATGACAGAACAGGTAGAATATCAGATAATAATTGAATGTGGAGGTGTTAGAGAAATTAGTCTTAAGTAAGTTCCAGAATTAGATGAAAATAATGGTATGGTTAAAAAAATAAACAATTCAGTAATATTGAGTGTTCGCAGTAAAAAAAGGTGCAAAAACGCCTCGTGAAGTTGGCTACATATAGTTGGAGCTCAAGGGAGGGATCTGAATCATACATGTAAATTTGAAAATTATTAACACGTAGGGGATAACAGAAATCACGAAGGAAAATAAAATCAACAAGGAAGAATGTCTGGAAGAGATGTGGAAAAATATCAGGTATTTGGAAGAAAGAGATAATGCTAACTTATGACTTTAAAATTTTAAGAGTAACCCCCAAAATACATAGGTAATCAAGATTTAATACATGAATTTGCAAATCATAAATATACATGTGTTTATTTATTTGTCAATTTTAATTTTTTCAATTCCTTGAAATAATTACAAGTAGGATCCCATGCTAAAAAAACAGTAATTTCTCTCTTGGGGAAGAGATGAATGTCCATACATGGTTAGTAGAAGTCAAAGTTGGGGGAAAGCTTATAGCACAAGATCCATGAAAAACTAGAGGAAAACTATATTCATAAAAATTAAATAATTTTAAATAAGGCCACACTCCTATTTACTGCTATATATCAGGACTTTGTCTTCCAAAATAATTTTACTGTTAATCTATTAATTACTTAGAATCCAGAATATAGCTTAATTAAAGCAACAGGAAAAAGGTATCGAATACGACTACAGCTTTGTAATTTTTCTCTCTAAAACTAATCTTTTTTTTTTCCTGACCTAATGTAGGGAATAATAGAGTTCCACCAGTAGATTAATCCTCTTAACTCAGTTTAATAAGCCTAAGAATAAAGACACAAAGAATGCATTTGTTGCACCAGGAGGGAAATGCACAATTGCTGAATAGGCAGTATGTTTTGCCAGGATATAAAGAACTACATCATGCAGGCTGGAAAACAGAATATCTTTTAAAGTTATATATGACAGTACTAAAATGCTTATCTAAAATCAAATGTTTTTAAGGCACATGAAACTGTATTATATTTTAGAAAATTATCTAAACTATCAAAAATCCACTAGTGTGTTTTTTCAGTCCCCTTTTCTTTGTTCACTGAGGGAAACACCTATAAATGTTGCAATCTCACTTTTGTAGATGGAGTACTGAAAACCACATAACCACGCTCTTGTTATGCCATAAAAAGATCTTCCATCTTCCAGCCTGCATGATGTAGTTCTTTATATCCTGGCACATGGTTGCAATGGGGATATGATTCCAGATCAGAGCATCTGGATCTGTCTAAGTAGTTTTCTAAAATCATAAGATATAGATTATATAAGAAAAATGGAAGCTCTCCTGCTCTCCTGTGATTATGCAAATGTCTCTTTTTCTTTCTCCATTTCCCAATAAACATGTACTTTTAAAAGGTGAAAAAAAAATAAAGGTAAGCTGTGGTGATATGAATCTGAGGAGGCATGAGCCTATGACTGAGTCACAAGGTGTTGTAAACCAATGTTACCTCAACTTTTTTTTTAAAAAAATATATTTTCCGGCAATCTAACATTTGGACTGAAGAAAAATATAGTAGTGGATCTATGAGATATTTCAATCTACTTGAAGCCTATGATATATAAATAAATGAATGAATGAATAATAGGCAAAAATGAAATCTTTGGTAAACACTGTTGAGAGTACATGCTAAATTTATAATTTTCAATAACTTAGACATATATGGAAAATGGACATAGGATGAAAAGTATATACAATCTCCAAAGCACACCATACAGTGAAAATAGTTTGAAATCTATTATTCTAGACTATAATAAGATCTACAGCAATAGCTTTTCTAACTCAGTGGTGTTGAAATACCTCAAAACTTAAAACACTTGAAAACTCCTGAATAACAACATATATAAAGAGGGAAAATGATAAAATGAGTGATCAATAAATTTCCCAGCTTCTGTTAGGCTGCACCAGGTCTTTTGATATCACTCCTAATTTTGCAACCAAATAAGACTAAGAGCAAGAGGGAGAATATTACATTTACACTTAAACCACATAAAATTAATATGTGATATACTCAGACTCATAATCATCATCTTTTAATTTTATAAGATAAATAGTAAAAAGATCAGATGTATGGTTGTTTGATGCTCTGAGATTTAAAGAGTACTGCTATACTATGTTTTTTTTCCCCTCTTTACATTGTTTCAAGTAAAGTTGGTTGTTATTTTTTTCTAATTATCATCTTCTACATTTCAAGAATTTCTAGTGTATATTTTCTACTAATAAATCTCTCCTGTTCACTAATAAGCAAAGGGTCATAAACTCATCTATAACTATGTAAGAAATTAATTTCAACAGTTTTTTTGTAAAACTGCAGACAACTTTATTAAGACATAAATGGAAAAATAAAATAGAGATTATTAGCCTGTAAATGTATATTGCCTAAGCAACTAGGGGCTGCCTATTCATTTGCTTGCAACTTAACAGCACCGATCAGTGTATTCTTTCAAGATTTGTAGAGTGGAAGGACATTTTTAACACAATCATGCACTGAAGCCAAATTTAGACAGTAATGGAAGGTCAAGGTGGAAAGATGGATTTCTATGAGACCCCATTCACCCAGTTCCATTGCAAATTCTCTCTTTCTCTCTCTCTCTCTCTCTCTCTCTCTCTCTCTCTCTCTCTCTCTCTCTCTTTCTCTCTCTCTCTTTCTCTCTCTCCCTCTCCCTCTCCCCCTCTCCCTCTCCCTCTTTCTCTCTCTCTCTTCATTCTCTCTCTCTCTCTCATACACACACCCACACAAACACATACACACAAAATTTCTCATAAATTTCACTTTTGTGATTTTATTATCTGATCAATGTCAAAAACAACAACAACAACAACAACAACACAGAGCTTCTCAATTGGTTTCAGGTATGCTGAATCCTTTAGCACTTGAGACAGCATTTAGGTCTGAGGCAAACCATCTAAAGAAGCTTTCCTCTAGCCTCTCCTCTCAGCTTCACACCATGAGCACATCTTTTTCCATGTACACAGTAAATCATAATCATATTTCCATTTTCTATTTCTGTGTTAACTTGAGAAATCATGGGAGCCATTGAAGAACACAGACAGAGTGGGGAGCAGAACAGGGAAATTAACTGAAATACACTGCTGAGGGGAGCAGCTGGCGAGACAGGAGAGGTCTTCTGCACCATGTGGGAAGCTCCCTGGCCGAGGATAGAACTCATGCTGCAGTGGCTCTGGATAGCTTCATAGTGCTGCAACTTAACCCGTTGCACCACCAGGAGTCCCCTTTATGATAATAAAGCATAACATTCTAGAAGTCATAAAAATAGAAAAAAAAAGTGGAGCAAAGTCTTCATTTATCCATTACTTTAGAATAATTATTTTACCTATCACTATTTCTTTTTTCTTAGAATTTACCTGTTTCTGTAAAACTTCAACCATTGTTTGTGTGTGAGAGAGAGTGTGTGTATATATATGTGTGTATGGTGTTTGTTAAAGCTGTATGGCTATCAAAACAATGTCTATGTTCCTATCTATTTAATTGCCCCTATAAATGACTTTGTAATAGTTCATCGAGTTTGATTTACCTTAGTGTCATTGAAAAAATATATATTTTAAACAAGTATTTCTACTTAGCATCAATTTCCCAGTGTATAAAATCAAATGAGTTAACAGCATGGTATATATTTATATCTTAATGTATGGACATAAAAACAGTTTTGGATAGCTTTTGGCAAAATATTTTCCAAAAGGTTATGTTGAATTTCACTGTCAACAGTAACATGAGCATAACATTTTAATGGCATTCATGTCATCAGTGAGTCTTTGATATTAACTCTTGCATTATGTTTAGTTTTTGAAAAATGGTAGTAAAAATATTTAATTCTCTGTCTATCATCACACTCCATGTTGAGTTCTTGCATCAACCTTTCTCTCTGACTTTTCACCGTAACAAGAGCAGCAAGAGTGGCTGGTTTTCTATGCCAACACTTTTATTTCTTTGTGATAAAATTATTGTTTTTTTTCTTTTAGACTCGTTTGAGAGGCTAGACTAATGTCAGTTGGACATCGGGGACTGTCGAGCAGCAGCAGGAGGACACCAGGAAAGCCTAAGCGGCACGCACAGCAATACCTGACTTTGCAATGGTAAGTTTCTTCTCCTCCAGGATTTGTCAATTTTGATTTTGCAGCTCAGTCAGCAATGTCATGTGCTGTTTGCCTGTTGTCTGAGTTACAAAATAAAGAGTCATTTTCCCTTCCAAGGTGACAAGTTTGAAAAAATAAAAATAAAAACCTCTATCTCCCCATATCTATTACATTTTCTACCTGGATGACATAAACTTCTGAAGCATGTGCACTACAGAAACTCTGAAATAAAGGTTATACTATTATGGCTATGCATGTTACAGCACCTTCTCCTGTACAAGGAAAACAATCCCCAGATATTATTAATCACCACCACTATTATATGAGTGAATTGGGCAATATGAAGAGAAAATATGCATAAGAAGAATAAATTTTCTTGTGATTCTTGATAATACTGAAATGTGAAGTTCTAAAAAAATAATGTAACTTCTAAACAGGAAAATGTTATTCATAATCACTAATATAATAAAAAATAATATAGATCTCTCTAGATTTTCTTCTGTAATTGCTTGCTTCTACAGTATTCATGTTTCAATTTTAAGATTTTGTTCCTCATGTTTTTTTTATTATTGTTACATCAACATAAATTTTAATTGTTACTACCACAAGTCATATGTATTCACTGTGGAAATTATCACAGATGCACAAAAACCTTAACACAGTAAGAAAAAGTCAACTATACTTTCACTGTTCAGGAAAAAAAAAGCATTAGACATGTGGTTATAATCCTTTAACTTTTCAACACATATAGAAAATGCAAACATAAAAAAATTGATCAAATTTAACATATTTTAAAGCTTTCTTTTTTCCTTGAAAATAGTGAACATTGCCCCTTGTCAACATATATTCCTTTATCTATTTTTTAGTTGCTAATTCAGTGTGTTACAGCAAAATATTATAAACAAGAAAGTAATGCAAACATAAAAAAAAATAGAAATAAGAGGAACACATCTCAACATAATAAAGGCTATATAAGATAAACCCTTATATGTTCATCATAGTCAATGGTGAAAAACTAAAAGCTTTTCTTCCAGGATCAACTACAGACAAGAACATCCACGCTTACCACCACTATTCAACACAGTATTGCAGGTCCAAGCTGTAGCAATTAGGCAACAGAATGATATAAATTAAATCCAAATTGGGAAAGAAGCAGTAAAACTACCACTATTTGCAGTTAGCATGATCACATACATAGAAAACCCTAAATAATCAATTTAAAAACTATTGGAAAGTATAAATCACTACAAAGAAGTGGCAGTCTACAAAATAAATGTGTAAAAATCGGTTGTGCTCCAATGCAAACAATGACTATAAGAAAAAGAAATCAAGAAAAAAAAACCCATTTCAAACAAATCAAATAGAATTAAGTACCTAGGAATAAACTGAACAAAGAAGGCAAAAGACCTGTACAACAAAATCTATCCGAAATTGATAAAATAAATAGAAGACACACACACACACACACACACACACACACACACACACACACACACAAAGAAAAAACATTCCTTGCTCATGGACTGGAAAAATTTACATTGTTAAAATGGCCATCTTACTCAAAGCAATATATAGTGTTAATATAATCTCTATCAAAGTTTTAATTTCACCATTCAAAAAAGTAGAGTAAACATTACTGAAACCTAAATAGAACCAAAAAATACCCTGAATAGGCAAAGTAATTAAGAAAAAAAAAAGAAGAGATAAAATACAATCCCAGACTTCAAATTACATTATAAATATATAATAATCAAAATATTATGGTACTAGAATAAAAATAGGCCCACAGAACAATGGCATAGAATTGGGAGCCCAGAAATAAACCCACATTTACATGGACAGTTAATTCAATGACAAAAGAAAAAGGAATACACAATGGAGAAAGGAAAATATCTTCAACAAATGATTTTGAGAAAACTGAACAGCAAAATGCATAAGAATGAAATTAGATGATTACCTCATATTATTATCTCATCTCATATTACAAATCAACTCAAAATATATTTTGTACAAAAAAACCACTATAGACAATATCCCTGATAAACATAGATGCATAAACCGTCAACAAAATGTTAGCAAAACTGAATCCAACAACATATAAAGAGAATCATCCACCATGATAGTTGATGTCATCTAAGGGATGCAAAGTTGGTTCAACATATGCAAACCAAACAATGTCATTCACCAGATCAATAAAAGGAAGGAAAAACTCCCATGATTGTTTCAATAGATGCAAAAACAGCATTCAAGATTCAACATCCATTTAGGAATAAAGCATTTTAAAAATGAGGATAAACAGGAACATTATAAAAGCCATATATGATAAAACCGTAGTCAATACCATACTCAATGAGAAATAACTAAATGCATTCCTGTTAAGATCAGGAAAAACACAAGGATGTGTAATATCAGCAATAATATGCAACATAGTCCTAGCCAAAGCAACTAGGCAAAGGCATAAAAGGATCTACATTGAAAAAGAAGTGAATGTGTCACTATTTGTGGGTGACATGATAATACACATAGAGAATTCAAAAGCCTCTTACAAAAATCTACTAGAAATAATAATGAATGCAGTGAAGTGGCAGGAAAGAGAATCAATGCACAAAATTCAGTTGCATTTCTACATGCAAAAAAAAAAAAAACTATCATAAGAAAGGCAAATAAAGAAAATAGTCTCATTTAAAATCACACCAAAAATAATGAAATACCTGAGTAAACTGCATGAAGGTGATAAAGTACACATATATTGAGAACTGTAAGACTGTTAAATGAAATAAAATAAGAAACAAAGAAATGGAAAGATATTCTGTATTCATGAGTTAGGAGAATAAACATCATTAAAATGACCATATTACTAAAACAATTTACAGATTCATTCTAATACCTATCAAAACCCCAATGACTTTTTCCAAGCAAAGTGAACAATTATAAAATTTGCATGGAAACAAAAAAAGCCCAAAGTAGCTAAAGCAATCTTGAGGAAAAAAGAAGAATAAAAGTATCACACTCCTGACTTCAAAGTATGCTACACAGCAACTGTAATCAAAATAGTGTGGTACTGGAACAGAAAGAGAAACTCAGACCGATGGAATAGAACAGAAAGCCCATAGAATAATCCACATAAATTTGGGACAATTAACCTTTGACAAAGGACTATACAATGTAGAAAGGAAAGCCTCTTTAACAAAAGATGTTTGGAAACATGGTAAGCTTCATGCATATCATCCTTTTAAATATCTTGTAACTTATTAACAATCAAACTAATCTTAGAATTTGAAAACTATCTCATTATGAATAAAGTGAACAGGTTTCATGTTTATTGAGAATCTGTGGGCTTTTTTATTGATTTCTTATTTATATGATTAAGGACTTCCTTCAAAGTAATAAAATTAGTTCCCTATATTATAATTAGGAGTTCATATCATAGTAATAAAGTTCCATGAGTGTCATAATTCCTTCATGCTATATAATGCAGTAAAGTTCAGTAAAATCATGATTCAAAAATTTGGACACATTTGGTATGGGTAGAAATTGAAAGTAATAATATCGTCATATAGTCTCATTGTTAGAGTAAAATATTAATACTTAATAAGAATGTATTTTTTCCTCTAAAAATAAAAAATACATGAATTTGTTTGATACCTTAAATATACGCAATTACAACTAAGATCAGATCATGTATGTTCTAAAAAAGATGTGTTCCAATATTCTCTCTTTATTATCTTCAAATTTTGTTTTGATTTTAATTGCTATCTCAAAAATGCCTTCGTATTTCAGTAGGTAGTAATTACACAATAACTTATCAAGATGGACCAGGTTTTCATTTGCTGGTTTGGTTAAGATATATGAAAAAATGTAACTGTACTAAAATCATGCTTCAAAGCAGAGAACTGGCTTTGATATGAAACACTGATGAGAACCATTCATGCTTTACTGGCTACCTACCTCAGGTCACAGACATAAACTTTCTTGTTTTTAAATATTTCTCTTAAAGAAGTTATCAAGGGGGCCTCCCCTGGTGGCGCAGCGGTTAAGCGCTGCACTGTGGAGCTGTTGCAGCAGCGACGCGAGTTCCACGCCCAGCCGGGGAGAATCCCACATGGTGCGGCAGACCTCTCCTGCCTCGCCCGCTGCTCCCCTCAGCAGTGTACTTCTGATCTGCCTGTTCTGCTACCCGCTCTGTCTCTGGTGAACCCTCTCGCTGCCCCACGTCTCTGGCCTGTACCCCAGCTTGTATGTATAAATAAAAAATAAATCCTAAAAAAAAAAAAAAGAAGTTATCAAGGGCCTCCCTGGTGGCTCAACAGGTTAAGTCGCAGCACTATGAAGCTATCTAAAGCCACTGCAACATGAGTTCCATCCCCACCCAGGGAGCTTCCCACATGGTGCAGATGACCTTTCCTACCTTGCCCGCTGCTCCCCTCAGCCGTGTATTTCAATCTGCCTGTTTTGCTCCCTACTCTGCCTCCGGTGAATCCTTCACCACCCCACACCTCTGGCCTACATCCCAGCTTGTATGCATAAATAAATAAATCTCAAAAAAAAAGAAATTATCAATATTTTACTTTTTATTTTATCTGAGGATAGATTCCAAATTATTGAAAAAACTTGGAAATATTCACCTTGGATATTAGAGAGGATCCAGCTAAATCCACCCTTAAGATGGAAAAAAAAAAAAAAAGATCAAGGTCTTGTCTCTTAAGTAACAGTCTTAAGATGAAAAATAAAGGAAAGGGAAGGAATACAGAAAGAGGAAAGGAAAGAGAACCAAATATGTCATATAAATAATGTACAACTATATATGCACATGACTCTCAAGAGATCATGAAAGTATTGAGAAATGGTAGTATTTCACAAGCATAACATAAATTTCTAATATTTAACTACTATAAGATCTAAGAACTTCTATCCATTAATTCTCTCTTTCTGTCTGACTCTCTGCTGTGGATAGCCCCAGGACAAGTGGGCTAATTTGACTTTGGTGCCTTTTGAGATTTCTTAGAATGGCATATTATCTGTTGTATATTTCAGGAATGTTGCCAAAATCTTTCAGCTGATTCTTTGGTATGTAGAACACCTCATTCACAGTGTCACAAACAGATCTGCTCTGTGATGAGACAACTAGCTATATATAAAGAGACAGATCTTGTTATATATTTCCTCTTTATAATCATAGAATAATAGAATTATGAAAGCCTTTTGATTTATCTGAATAAGTATTTATTCTAGGTTACATGTCTATTTAGGACTCATAGTAGAAATTGTGATTCCATGTTTTGTTTTTATGATCCTCCCCACATATAACATACTACACTAACAAGTATTTTGCATAAAGACCGTTGTGCCGGTATATTATCATACTAGAAAGTATCGAGAAAAATTATGACAAATGAAAATGATTGACAATATCAAATATCATACTTTTCATTTATTTTCTATTTTAATCTAGGGTAATTTAGGATACCATAGTGGGCATTTAGTAAACTGAAAGTCATTATCACACTTAAATATAAAGCTGATTATGATTTTTAACATTGCTATTTCTGATTAGGTTTACTAGGTGGTAATTTCAATCAAAGAGACTTAAAACCTTTCATTCTATTTCATACTAATGTTAATAGGAAAAATGGTAATTTTAAGCTAAAATTAAGTGCACAATTGTTTAAACTTCAACTATTCATCTCATCCATCTTCACATTAGTGTGATTAATTGGAAATTCCTTATATTTAATACACTGATGAGACCTCTAATTTTTATTTGAATTATAGCTGTAAAGTAAATATCACTTTGCCTTTCCAGACTATGGCTAAATATGGGTTCACCTTGACATTTCCCATTCCAGTAGTTCTCACTTGACCATTTTTCCATATGAAGCTGTCTTCCTGTTATTTCAGAGTCCCCAGAAACTTCCCTCTTTTGCATTCTCCTCAGGTGTCCACATTCCAACTTCTTTTCCTGCTCAAACTTTTGTTTGTCCATCTCCACTGCTTTTGAAACAGCTAGAAGGAGTATCACAATGTCACTGCAGCTTCTGCCACTGAAAGAATGCCAATGTCCATACCAAAAGCAATATCTCTTCATGTCAGCAAAGTCACTAATCCCCTGGGTGCCAGAAGAGTAATGAATTCCAAAGCATGACAGAGAAAATACCTCTCTCCATTCCATTTAACACTTTTCAACCAGACCCCAAAGCAGCTGAGTTTATGCCCACAGTCCCACAAATCTAATAAAATTACTTTGATTTTCCTCACTCTGTAATAGTCTTAAAAATGTTAGTGTAGATTCACATTGCTATTAAAAGTAATGGCCCTCAAAGATATGCTCAAATACTAATGATATATGCTGTAAATGTGATCTTATTTGGGGGAAAAAATGACCTTTGAAAATGTGACGAACATCTCAAGATGAATGATCCTAGATTTAGGATGGATCCAGAATTTGATGAGGGGCAGCCTTGTAAGAGAAAAGAAAAAGAAATTTGATACACGGAAACACATGGGCAAAAATGTGAAGACAGAAGCAGAAATGCTAAAATAATGCTGCACTGAACAAGGAATGTCACGAGTGACCAGAAACTGGAATATGTAAGAAAAATTCTCCTTTAGAGTCTTCAGAGGGAGTGGTAACTTGCAAACATCTGATATTATTATTTTCTTATTTAGGATTTTATTTATTTTTAATAATAGGGATGGATCAACCCATTACAGAAGGAAGTGTTTATATATATTTTTTTAATTGAGATAAATTTGGTTTACAAATACTGTATATGCTTGAACAATATAAGCTCATACATCTTCAGATACCACACCACAACCACTATTAAGTACCCGATATTCTTCACCATAGACTATTGGGCCTGATTTCTGCTTTGATCCCCTCGCCCCACCTTTCCCCTCTACAGCCTCAATTCTGCAGTCATATTTCTAGGGATTGCTTTTGTTTAGTTATGTCTGTTCCTTTGTTTTGTTTCTCTACATTCAATATTTGCGTAAAGTCTTCTGAAATATCTCTTTCTTCTGATTCATTTCACTTAGAATAATCACCCTCAGTTTCATCCATGTTTTTGTAAAAGGCAAGATTTCATCTTTTTATTAATGAGTACTATTCTGTTGTGTGTACATAAATATATTTTCACATATATTCATATGTCATTGAGAACTTAGGTTGTTTCTATAACTTGCCTGTTATAAATTGTACCACAATGAACATAGAGTGAATACATTGCTTACTTGGGCAATTTTGAATCTTTTAGAAAAATACCAAGGAGTGGATTTTCTGGATCATGTGATATATCCATCTTTTCTATTCTGAGGAACCTCCATAGTGCTTTCCATAGGGGTTAAGTCAGCTACATTCCCACCAACAGTGTAAAAGGATTTATTTTTCTCTATACCCTCTCTAAAACTTGTTGTTTCTGGTCTTTTTGATATGGGCTATTCTCACTGGAATGAGGTAGTATCTGATTGTATTTTTGGTTGGATTTTGCTGTTGATGAATGTTGAATATTTTCATGTATCTGTTGGCTATGTGTACATCTTCTTTGGAGAAGTGTCAATTTAGCTCTTCTGCCTGTTTTTTGGATTAGGTTCTTTGTTGTCTTTTATTGTTGAGCTATAGGTGTTCTTTGTAGGTCTAGGATATTAGCCCCTTGTTGTATATATGATGTGCAAATTTTCACCCATTTCTTACAATGTATTTTCATTTTAATGATAGTTCCTTTAGCTGTGTAGAAGTTTTTAGACTGATGTAGTCCCTATTTAATGAAATGAATAACACTTTGTTAAAAGAAATAAAAGAAGACACAAGGAAATATAAAAAAATTCCACACTCATGGATTGGAAGAATTAACTTTGTTATAATGTCAGTCTTACCCAAAGCAAAATATAGATTCAATGCAATCTCTATCAAAGTTTCAAAGGCAACCTTCAGAAAAATAGAACACTGAAATTTATATGAAGACTTGATTTAGACTTCTGACTTCCAGAACTGATAGAATAAGTTTGAATTATTTTAAACCACCAACTTTGTGACAAATTTTTGTAGCAGTCCTAAGATCCTGATATTATCCCCATTTTAACAGCACACACACCTAAATAAAGCAGAGCACAGCGCTAATATACTACCACTGCCATTCCATTGTTTATTTGTTAAATATTTATTGGGCTGATGACAAGCTAATGCATGTAACAGGTAAACAGAGGTCTTTCCTGCAAAAAATTTTGACATTAAAATTAGTGAAGTGAGAATGTTTTCATGATAGAGGAGTAGAGTATTAAGGGAGCCTTACTTTGGGAGAATAAGAAAGTATATTGACATTCAGACCTAAAAGGTGATTAGACATACATAATGCAAAAGCTAGGGTAGCAATGTGTCAGGGGAAAAGGTGATGCTAACACTTAGGGAATATGGCGAAGGCTCAAGTGAGAGAAAATGAGACTGTGCAACATTTTGAGGAACTGGAAGGTATTCACCATTACTGGGTGATATAGCAGGATGGGGAGCATTAGTGATGCAGAATATCAACAGGTACAGAGGGCACAGACCCTAAAAGACCTTGCAAATTTTTTAAATTTACCAGATTCACCTTATGAGTAATGAGAACTTGTACTGGACTCCTAGTTTCCTATGGCTGTCTTAACAATGTACCACAAAAGCAGTGTAGCTTGTAGCCACACAGCAGGTCTGGATGCTTGAAGTTGGAGATCACATTGCCAGCAAGCAATGTTCTTCTGAAGATGTTTGGAAAAGTGCTATCCCGTATCTCCCTCCGAGCCTCTGGTAGTCACAAGTGTTCCTTGTCTTGTAGGTACATCACACCTAACCTCTGTGTCTTCAGATATCATTTTTCCCTCTTTGTGTGCCCAAGTTTTCTCCTTTTGTAGAAACACTGGTCATATTGAATTAGAGCCCAATCTACTGACCTCATTTGTGCTTAATTGCCTTTGTAAAGACCCTCTTTCCAAATAAAATCCCATTCCAAAGTACTTGGGGTTAGCACTTAAATAGCTTTTTGGGGAAAGTGGGGCATATTATTAAAAAACATAATGAACGATTAGGGATCTTTAAGTAAGAAACAGATAGCAGATTATTAATAATTCACTGCAACCCTAGGGCATTCTGCTATTAGAAAGGAATAAGAGAATAAAAGGGGATCATTAGAGATTCCAGAACTTAATTCTTGTATGATAAGATGAAATTCCCCAGGTAATACCTAAGTTTTTTTATTCCAAGCCCTTGTTCCAAGCAAAATGCAACTCTTCTCCTAACTACAAAACAAAAGATCCAAGAATACCAGTGATTGCTAAGAAATAGGCAATGTGGAGAGGAAAGAAAGAAAAGAGATTACTATTCATGTGTCAGTACCACTATAGTCCTTAGCTTCATTTTCTAACAATATGAAAAATATGTTGTAGTCTATCAAAACAAGTTCTTTGACTCAGTAGTCCATAAAAACATTATAAATTTACAACAATTTTAACCAATGTATTAATATATTAAACCAATTTTTAAAAATATTATTACAGCAGAAGAAAACAAATTCCTCACACATGAGTTTCATACTTAAAGGATTGTATAGTTTCAAGATTATCTTCTTGAAGGTAGAAAGTATTTTGGATTCTTGTCAGGTCACTTGCCATTCAACTCTACACAATAAAATGGTCATTTTTTTCTGTTTGTATTAATGTGTTTGTGAACTAGAGGATATTACAATATACAGGGAGTAGACTCAAATGCACAACCATGTTAGGGAAGTGTCCAATTTATAGGGAGATAATGAAATGTATGTTTTATGAAGGGCAAGTGAATTTTCTCAAGGCTTATTCTTAAGGGAATCGTGTCTGCTTGAAAGAGTACACTCAGAAAGCAAAATCTATACTGTTCTACAGCAGACACTATAAAAATGCAAATGAAGGTTAAAACATGCTTTATTCATGAATTTCTTAAAGTATTGAATTTGAATCTCTTAAAAATACAAAGCTAAAGATGGTTTTCATTTAAAAAGCCAAAAAATAAAATATGTATTTAAAGGGATAAATTATACATAAGCATGATTTATAATTTATTGCCCATAAAACTTTTATCAAAGAAACAAGGAGAGTGGTATGTATGCAAATAGAGGGGTGCAAAATAAACATATTTCTATTAGCTGTGCATCAGAAAAGAAAGGGCATTTGACTTATACTGATTTTTTCTTTTAAATGTGGCTACAATCCAAATATTTTTTGAATAGTAAAGCTTAAGGTGTTGCTAAGACCAGAGTTATAATTTTTTTTGTGCTTTGGTCTTAAATCAAAATGTTTTACTTGAGTAAGAGTGCCTTCTGTTTTGTTTCACATAAGCTAGTTAGTGGAGGTTACATGTGCATTTATTAAACCTTTAAAAAATATTTCTTTTGTGTTGTTTATACTGCTGTGTTCCTTCCTCACTTTCCCCTCCCCAAGTTTTCCATGCTTGACAGTCCTACATATTTAATAGTCTAGGAGGATATCAGAACCATAAAGCAGGTTTAGATTTTCTAATCCTCTACTTCCAGCCTTTTAACAAGAGCCTTTGTGAGAACTGTGTAAACCTCTCTATCTTTCCATTTTCAGTTTCCTCTTCAGGTTTATAATCATGAAAAAATACAGCCTGTATCTAAGTCTGCTAAAGAAAATTATAACCATAGTTCAAGACTTAATGGACTATAGCACTGGTTTAGATTTACTCAGGATTAGTTATTAGCTTTAAGAAATTGGTTATATTTATTACACTGCCACACATCCATTTTGACAATATACAGTAAATAGAGGGGAGATCATAAATAAAACCATTAACTATTTTTAAAGTTATATTTCTTCTATCACAACATGAGTAAATTTTCATGATCTCAAACACATTATGAAAAGACTATAGTGTTCATTAAAAAACTCTTTCTTGAAGCTTATCAAACTATCTTATCTTCAAAGGGTATATTACCCATGTAAAGTAGATATTCCATTTTGAACCAAAGATGCATCAACTGCTGCTCACATTGTACATGAAAATAGGTGGCATTTAGAAACTGTCAGAATGAATTACATAAATTATAGAGCAATAACAATAACAGCAGAAGTTTATCTCCCATGTAGTAAGGGTTGAAAGAAGAAACCAACTAAAAGAACATTTTCTAAATGTAGTGCTTAATCCTGAATCTATCCCTTTTTAAGGGTTTATGTGATTGTTTATTCTTTTTTCTAACTTTGTTACTTTGCTATAGTCAAATAGCCAGATAATTTTTCAAATTAGACTAATTTTTAATTTGACTGAAATTATATTTGAATGTCTTCCCTGGGACCCCACCCACAATGTAACATAATAGAGAGGCTAGAATCACCCTCTTCCTTAAAAACAACTATGAAAGAGTTTTAATATGTGTTCATAGGAAAATTCAGATGCTCCACACCAGCTATAAAGCCCCAGGACTTCCCCAAGGAGTTTGGGAACTAAGGGTGGTGGCTGCTGAGTGGGAAGAATAGGAGGAAGCAAAGGGTGCTTGTCTGGGCTGGGGGTTGACTTCCTAAGCCATTTGGAAGAAAACACAGGACATTGTGAAATTCTCTGGAGGCATTTTGCTGACATGAGTGGGCCTCTACAGACTCTAATCTGGGAAATTGGGCTCTAGTGGCCACTTGAAAGCAACCTCCACTATTTCCTACTCCTGGACGAGATCAAAGAAATGCCATACTGAGCCAGGTTGGACTCCATAAAAAGCTCAAGAACAGAAAGCAGGGCTTTAGATTGAACTAAAGAATCCTTTGGGAAGGCAAACCAAGGGCAAATACACACCTCAGTCCTGTAAAAGCAGCAGCTGAGGCAAGGGTGGGCAGTGACAGACATTGTAGGCAGCCTTAATATTAAGTCAGCATGTTTGTGCCTACTACACATGTAGTGCTGCCTTCACATCCAGTGCAAATTAATCCCAGAGCATGAGCCCAGCAGTCCAAACACGGCCCTACCTACTGGGAGGTCCAAGTTTCATAGATCATGACTTTCCTCGGAAAAAGGATCAACAGAGAGGTGGGAGGTGGCAGTGAAGAGAACCTAAGCACCGAATACAGTTTGCTGTGGAACAAGAGGTAGAGGTGACTAAAATTATTCTTCAAACTGAGACCCAGTATTAAAGCACCAAACTTCCCCTCACACCTCCACCTCATGTCAAGGTAAACTTATAACAAAGATAAATCCACAATGTCCCAACCATATATATATACACACAAATATCTATAAATAAGGTAATATACATGCCTAGGAATCAAGCAACATCCAACAAGAATGGAAAAGCAAAATAAAAAGGATAGAAGTCATGGAACAAACATGAAGGAGACAGAAATAGAGAAACTACCTGACAATGACTTCAAAACAACAATATTAAAAATGTTAAATGAGATTCTGGAAGTTCAGCCAAAGGCAGAAAGATAGATGCAAGATCTCAGAAAGGATATCCAGTAACAAAGACAGTTTTTCACCAAAGAGATTGAATATATAAAGAGATCACAAAAAGATATTCTGAATGAAATACAGAAAAATTTAGAAAGTACTTCAAATAGAATGAAAATGACAAAGAAGGAATTTAAACCGTTGAAAACGTGAATGAAAAAAAAAATTACATTCAAAAGAAAGGCAAAGGAAAAATGAGAAAACTACAAGAAATATCATATTCAATTGGAAGAGGAAAACTAAGAATGAGTGTGCTGTCAGAGGGAAAGAAAAAGAAATAGGAGCAGAAACCTTATTCAAAACATAATAAATTAGAACTTTCCAAACATATACAATGAATTAAATATTTAAGTTCAGCAAGCAGAGAGAACACCTAAATTTTTAAATGCAAAAAGATCTATACCTCACCCCCTACTATTAAACTATCAAAAATCAAAGATTGAAAAAAAATTGTAGGAAGCAAGGAAAAAATATAATTACTTATAAGGGCTACCAAATTAAGATTTTCCCAGGTTTCAGCCCAAATACTCTACAAGCAAGAACAGTGGAAGAAATTTTCACGAACTTAAAAGATACGAACTACCAGCAAAGGGCCTCCCTAGTGGCATGGGGCTAAGTCTTAGCAATATCAAGCTATCGCCAGCCACCGTAGCATGAGTTCAATCCCTGGCCAGGGAACTAACCCACATGACAGCAGACCTCTCCTGTCTTACCAGCTGCTCCCTTCAGCAGTGTATTTCAGTAGATCTGCCTGTTTTGTGCCCCACTCTGTCTCTGGTGAATCCTCCTGCCCCCAAACCCCACACCTCTGGCCTAGACCCCAGTTCTTATATGCATAAATAAATAAAGGAAAAAAAATCTTAAAAAAAAAAGAACTACCAGCCAAGAATTCTCTATCCTGCAAAATTATCATCTAAGCATAAAGGTATAACAAATGTTTTCTGAGACAAACAGAAACTAATGGAGTTTTTGACCACCAAACCTGTTCTTCAAGTAATCCTAAAAGCGGTGGGTAGAAGGGACTGTCATTTGTAAGATCAATTTGTATTTGCACATTTAGAACATCACAACCACTATCTAAGAAGACTGGAAAAGGAAAAAAAAAAAAAAAGAATGGCTTACCTAATCTCACTACATAGCCACTATTTGTAAAATTTTATTTCACTTTATCATACTGTCTGAAATATTACCATAAATTTATCCATAAATGACCTATTTCATAATGTTATAACCCATCACTATCAGCTGTAATTAGCAGGCCACTTGAACATTTTCCTGAAATAAATAGTATCAAGTAAATGAAGCATTTGGTGAGGGAGGACAAGACAATTTAATAGCTTCAGGGTATACAAGGATGGCAAATAGGGTGAAGGCTTAGAAAAATATATAATGTAGCAAGCAAAAATCCACCAGGGTAGAAGATCAAGGGTACACAGAGCAAGGAGATTATGAGATGATATCCTAGAGAGTTGGATAGCAGCACAAAATGAGGTAGACTACAAATGCATTATGTCTAGCATCAACTTTCTTCACATGCATGTCTCTTAATTACTTTTAGTAACCCTTGATTAGTACCAGTATGTTGCTTAAAGCCCACTCCTAATTTCTCCAAACTTCTTTGCAGTTTCGTTTTTCTGCCTTGCACGTTATTATGTTCCAGACAATTCACATGGTGATTCAATTACTTGAATATCCCTAAATTATTTACAAATGTTTTTACATGCATTATTTTGTTTCCTCATTACATCATTATGAAGTAGGCAGAAGAAACATTATTATAACCACTTGATATTCAAACAACAGAGGGATTCAAATGATCTGCCTTAGAGAATAGTAACATGTAAAGCAGAACCAAGATTAGGTCAATCATTTGTTGTTCTACCAAAAGTTCCACATTACCTTGATAGTATGTCCAAATAAGTTACTTTATGTAGGAAAAGACACAGTCAAAAAGTGTTGGTATTTAGCTTTGCTAGTAACTGAAAATGGGAAAAGGACCCTGAGAGAAATGATATCTAAAGATGAACTTCATAATCTTTTCTATTTTACTTAGGCAACACTTCTGAACTCTTACATAAATATAAGAAGGAATACTAGTTATTGTACTATAGTTTAGACTTGTTGAATCACGCAGTATGATTCTTTTCTGAATCTTCTCCATGAGCTGGTAGAAAAGCAATCATTCCATTTCTGCATGGTTTCAATAATGGGATGCATCCTATCACAGAAGAAGCCAATGCTACTTTGAAACATTTATAATTGTCAGTTTTCTTTATTAAGAATAGGTCTGTTGGGGGCCTCCCTGGTGGCGCAGCGGTTGAGCGCTGCGCTGTGGAGCTGTCGGCAGCAGCGATGCGAGTTCGACGCCCGGCCGGGGAGAATCCCACATGGTGCAGCAGACCTCTCCTGCCTCGCCCACTGCTCCCCTCAGCAGTGTATTTCTGATCTGCCTGTTCTGCTCCCCGCTCTGTCCCTGGTGAAACCCTCTCGCCTCCCCACACCTCTGGCCTCTACCCCAGCTTGTATGTATAAATAAATAAAAAATCTTTAAAAAAAAAAAAAAAAAAAAAGAATAGGTCTGTTGGCCTTGTCCTAGTTCTACCTTCTGGAAATAACTCAGTACATGTAAACCCTCGTTGACCTATGCAAGTGGTCATCCTATTTCCAGACCTTCTCTTCACAAAGCTCTAGGGTTGCAAGCCTCATTTCAGTTTAGGCAGCATAAGAGACATTAACCAAAACAAAGAAACAGCCTGACTGCCAAAAACCATCATGAAAACTTGATGTGGTTACTTACCTAAGAGCCTCACTTGAATAGCCATAACAAATTCTTTACCTGGGATTGTGTTATTTTATCAGTAAGATTTTGCCAGGAAAGTTTTCAGTAGCAACATTCTCCAAATTTTAGTGGCATAAAAAGACAGAAACTTATTTATTCCGTTATACTTAAATTGGTCATCTGTAGCAAGTCTTCAGTTACGTTCCAAATGACCTGCCACTGAGAATCCAGGCTAATATACAGTTTCTTTCTTGTTCTTATAGCGGAAGAAAAATGACTACGTCCCCTAACAGCCCTTGAAACTTCTTTCCAGTGCCCCATATGTCACCTCCCCTTGCATTTTACTGGCTGAACAAGTCACATGGCCAGGCTATAAAAAAAATACACTCTTCTCACAATGAAGCATGGTGAATAATGTGGCTCTTCCTGAAGAGGATTCTATCTCCTTGCCGGTTGCCATGTGGCTATAGTGACTCCCAATGAGAGATATATCTTAAACCTCAGAGAGGATTTTTTTTTATAATGGGAAACATTATGTAATCCACCACTGTTAAAAATTGTCAGAAAAATCATTTCTGACATTTAAGTTATGTTATTGATAATTCCTGGATTCCCTGCAGCAACTTACCTATTGTCACTTTAATTATGTTGTTCCCTCTGGGCAGACTAGTCTCAACTGATAACATCTGTGACTAAAAGACATTTTTTGAGCAAAGTTGTCATTTAATGGGCATGGATTTCAAATACACAGTGTTACCTACTGGCATCATCATCTACTTGGGCCCCAGTGAGTTGCTGACTCTGGCTTACTCACCATTCCCTTAAGTCTTGATACTTTCTACTTCTTCCAGACATAACAATCAATATGTGCTTCACTGGGGCATTACATATATTACTTTTTTTGCATCAGCCTAAGAAAACTTTATTATGTCTACTATTCAGTTAAAATATGATTCATATGTCTGGACTCAAGGTAGATGAAAAGAGTTTATATTAACTCTATACACTGTATCTCCAAGAGTGCATTCCAAATTCATTTGTGCTATCACATTATAGTCCAGGCTTGCTCTGTACACTATATCCCCATCAATGCATCTTAAATTCACTTGTGGTATACACAGATAGTAATAATTTGTATCAGATTAAGTTATCCAGGTCCTCAAAATCATTTCTCTCATAAAATATTATTAATTCATTGATTTTATTTTCATTATAACTAAGATTCACTTTGCTTTTTTATTTTAAATTACTTAGACTGCGGCCCTCCCCGGTGGTGGGAGGGGTTAAGCCTCAGCACTATGAAGCTATCCACAGCCACTGCAGCATGAGTTCAATCCCAGCCAGGGAGCTAATCCACATGGCACAGCAGACCTCTCCTTGCCCATTGCTCTCCTCAGCAGGGTATTTCAGTCAACCCACCTGTTCTGTTCCCCACTTGGTGAATCCTCTCACTATTCTATACCTTGGGCTTACACCCCAGCTCTTGTATGCATAAATAAATCTTTAAAAAAATTCTTTAGACTCAGGGTGAAATTTTGCATTATGCTTAAATTTACTTCTGGCTTGATTTTAGCTATTCTTCAAGCTTAGTAAGATCTTCAGAACCGAAATTTTGCATGCAATATATTAGTTAAAATCTAGATTTGCGTCACCCTCAAATAAGATGATCATGCTTCTCTGTGTTCAGAAAAACCATTGATAAAAACTGTTGAGTGGGATATTTCTAAAGAAACAGAGTTCTGAAACACATCACTCAAGACCTTATCATAATAGACAATGATCCATTAATCAACAATCACCTGTCCTTCAATCCATTTTTCTTTACTAGCATCTAATGTGTTTCTGCATCTTATCCACAAAGATATCGTGACAGCACTGTAAGGACTGTTGAGCTTTAACCATCCTATCTATTGCCAGAATTTCTTCTGTTTCTCTAATAGACACTATAGATATTCCCTCTCTTCTCCCTGCTCTCTGTGTGTTCTCTCCAAAGCTATGTATAAATTTAGTGGAAAAAGACAATCTTTCAAATGCTCACAAATTACCATGTTAAATGCATTGCTCACATTCATATTTATTATGTATGACTTCCTTTAAACTACCAATCAGAAATGAAAATGAAATTAGTCTATAATGAACTCAAACTATTTCCTTAATAATGATTGAATGGCCCTTTGATTTTCACCCTCCTACTGATTACAAATTTGGATGTAACTGTCTATTAACATTTCCCTATCCTTGTCATGCTCATGGTATTTTTTGTTTCAATTTCATAGTTTTATTTATTAACTAGAAATTTTTAACTGCCTGATTGGAATCCAAACCACCACATTACATTTCCTTCACCAAACTGGCAATTATTTTTTCAATTTGCTAGAATTATTTGTGATGAAATGCAATTTGTTTTCATCTAAGTTTTCTCCAAAGTATTAGCTATTTCTGTCCTAGTTTTGTAAATGTTATCTCATCCTATCAAAATGCATGCTACATACCCAGAATCCAATATATACCAAGAATTCAAGACAGGGCACTGGTATCTGGAACCAGACTTGAAAAGACTCCAGCTAAGTATGGCCAACACTTAGAACTGGACACTAGATGTGAGAGAGGCAGCAGGTGCAGATCAGTGTTATGGTGATGCTGGTAGAAGACCGAACACCTAGCCATAGCAACAGGAAGCAAATAAACACACTGAAGAATCTGAAACAAGAGGACTGGGACAAATGAAAGCATGTTTCAAATCTCGATAGTCATACTACATACCTGAGCTATTCATTCAATTATAAGGCTGTAGGGATTTTTTTTTTTTTTTTTTACAAATCCTCATACTTTTAGAATGAAGTATTCTCATTTTTTTCCTGAAATGTTATTTTTGTAAGAAAATACTGCCCACTTTCCTGGAATGAATTCAAAGATACGCAATGATTTCTAGTTTCTGAGGATTTTAGCTAGAGTTGAAGCCTTCTCTCTCTCTCTCTCTCTCTCTCTCTCTCTCTCTCTCTCTCTCTCTCTCCCCCCTCTCATTTCAAGATTCCTCCATTATACCTTTATAATTAACACAAAGTGCCTAGGACTCAGACCCTAATAGATCAAATGTGACAATTTTGCAACATACAGAATTTTCCATGACAACAGTTATTTGACAGATATAAGGCTTGTACTTTGACATGATTTACTAATCAGCTTTTATTTGCAAAATGCATATTTATATATATATATATATGCACATATATGATGTATATATCTATTTTTACTTATATGCATGTATAAATGTTATTATGTATATACACATATATATGTATACTCCCTTTATATATAGCATTGGATTTCTATTAAATATGTTCACTAATATAACTCAACTACTTTATTGTTAAGATGGGAAATAGATGCCCACAGCCCTTAAAATATACTCAGAATCTTACAGCTAGTACCTATGAAATAACTCTTGTATCTCAGCCCGTTTTTTTTTTTCACAAGAGCAAAAACTTTTAAAACTATTTGACTTGAAATATTGTCCACTTTTACATTCCACTAATAGAAATATTCTATACTGGTAAATTTCTTAAAAGGCATTTACCAATATGTATCAAAAATATTAAAAAGGTACAGCTGTGACAAATACATCTACGTTTTGAACAAGCCTCATTAAAAGGAGAAAGAAGCTAGTATAAGCAATCAATACAGTTTCTGTTTCAAATATGTTATTAAACAATGTAAAGGAATTTAAATTAAATGACTTATTTTGTGACACTACTAGTGTAACAAGAATTCTTAAAGGAACTAGTAGCAATATCAGAAGTATTGGAAGAAATATTTTAGGATCCTAGAATACATAGTAGGGTAAATGACGTCACTACAGAGGGTAGTGATGAACTCAACTAATCAGTAGCATATGTGATATTGTTATCCGATTTTTCTATGAAACCAAACTTTCAACTATATCAAGAGCAAGCCTGTATAAAAGACATAAAGTGTTTCATTAAGACACAAAGAATAAATACAAAGATCTAACATTCACCAAGCTTTTAGTCTGATTTATGAACAGTGCTAAGTACATTAAAGATACTATAACATTAAATCTCTCTCTCTCTCTCTCTCTCTCTCTCTCTCTCTCTCTCTCTTGCACACACACACACACACACACACAAACACACTCAATACTAATAGACATAGGTTGATCATTATCACCATTTTATTAAAGAGGAAATCAAGTTTACCATATTTAAACAGGAATAATTGGAAAACAGGTTTGAATCTAGTTCTACCTCATTCAAAAGTTCAAGTATTAATTGCTATGAATAATTTTCCATTATCATGACTAGCCTCTTACTAATCATAAATGAGTACCTATATATTTAAGTGCCATGAGATTTTAATCTTAAAACTTGTCAAAACAAACAAAAAAATACGACTACTCTGGACTCAAAGAATAAAAATTACTGGTTTGTTTGTTTTATTACCAGAACTCATTCTTTAAAAACAAACAATGATTACATTACAGTGTAAAATTGACCATAAGAGGTTTTATTTCAATTATGAAATTGATCACTCTTTTGCTCATAAAATACCAAAGATTCAATCATAATGATAATCAAATCTATGTACTCTACAAGTAAAAATTATATATACTTGTATGGCAATGTTAAAGACACCAGGTTGTTGTTGTATTTTCAAATTTATTATTCTAATTTAACACTATTTGCCACTCTACTGACTGGAGTCCAGAATTGATTAACAGGTATGGTAATAATGTGCAAAATATATGTAAATTGGGACACTGAATTAATAGCTATGTAAATATAGTAGTTTTACTTAACTCAGTTCTGAAATAAAGTACGCTGTCACAAATTTACAAGAAATAATCTATAGACATTCCTTCAAATAAAGAAATGCATGTTTTCTCAATTTCTTGCTCATACCAGGTTTCAGGAAAAGAACATTGCCTGCCTTTCTTCCCCTTTCTCTAAGTCCTGTACTTTCTTAATGAGTCAAATTCTTACCTCATCCACAAAGCTTTTATAGACCCCCTCTAATCCATTCAATAGGCACTTAACATGATTAGCGAGTCACATTTCTTAAGTATTGATGATGGTGATGATGATGATGATGATGTTTTTAAGTATGAATTAGCTTTTGTGAAGTCATTACTAATTAGATCTGAGAGTAATAGCTCAAATACCTTTGAGAGACTTGAGAGCATCTGCTTTTGCTACTTGCCATTATTTCTCTTCCAACATTGCTGCTCTTACCAATTTTTAGTTCAATTCTGATCTTCCCGGTACATAATGCAAATGGACAAAATAAATGACTGTAATTTTAATTTAGGAATAGATGGGTTTTCCTTTCATTCGTGCTAATTTCACCCTCATAATTATCTAATATTTTCTAAAAACACCAAGTAAGGAGAATGCTTTGAATTTTATTATTTTAATTCTATTTAGTTACCTTATGAAGTACTATAACTTTAGAAATATTCCTCAATTATATTTTAATGTATAATTTATGTCATATATTACTTATGAGTTTGACTTAATTGAAAGATATAATAATCAAAATTTTAAATATGCAGTTTTGTATTTTATTTTCTTTTTGTTGTCTTTATTGAGATAACATTGGTTTATAACACTGTACATGATTTAGGGGAATAAGTTCATACCTCATCAGATGTATGTCACCATACCACTCCTTTGCTGTCACCTCCCTTCCTCCCACTCTAGCCACAACTGCAGTCACATTTCTAGGGACAATCGAGTGAACACCTGTTGAGCTTGTGTAGCACTTGTCCTGAATTATTTTGCAATAAAGTATGAATTAAAAATAAACACATTAAAATGCGATGAATAGTTTTGGTAGACTTTCATGTTATTACTTTTGGCTTCTGAAAAGTCTTATCTTTTGGTATGTAAAACTTCAAAAGCATAAATCAACATTTTCTTTTAATACATGATTAAGTAGGAAACATGACCAGTGGTAACTCATTACTTTTTTTCAGCCCCTCCCAAACACAACACACTGTCTCTTTCAGTAAGATTATGCTAGGCTCATACTAGCGCTAAAACAAAATGTATTTCACATTGTGGCTTAGGAAGGCTAATTCCATCTGACCATGAGGGATGGTAGGAAAGAATTACAAACCAGTACAGTAGTGTTGAGATATTTATATTTATGGTTAACAGTCTTAGAATATTCTAATTTTTTTTCTCATTTAAATATCAAGATGTCACATAGAAACCCGGGTGCATACTAAAACACCTTTGCATTTCAGCAAGAATGCAGGCCAGAGGTGTGTGTTGGGTGGGGGGAGGTGAGAGGATTCACCAGAGACAGAGTGGGGAGCGGAACAGGCAGATTGACTGAAATACACTGCTGAGGGGAGCAGCGGGTGAGACAGGAGAGGTCTGCTGCGCCATGTGGGAAGCTCCCTGGTCGGGTATCAAACTCATGCTGCAGTGGCTTTGGATAGCTTCATAGTGCTGCGACTTAACCTGCTCTGCCACCAGGGAGGCCCCCCCAGATTCTTCTATGTCCAGGATATAAATGCAGAAGTAGAACAAACCCAAGAATCATAAAACCTGAGTTCTAAATATTACTTTTTCCAGTTTCTTTGGAATATTCTGAATGTTACCTTCATTATTTATAAATTAATCAAAAACTGTTCTCAGTTTAATCATAAGAAAATAATTATAGATGAATGTAAAGATTTGTGTAAATACAAATGTTATATTCATGTAAATTCACTTTAACTGTATCGTTAAACAATAGTATTGCTTTTAATGGATTCCCATAATATGTGCTAAATTCTATTATGGATCATACAAAATATTTCTTCTCTTTCTAAATTATAAATATAATTTCTTACTGATTTTTAATTATTTTACTTTTAGAGCACTTTTGGGTTCACAGGAAAATTAAGCAGAAGTTACAGAGATCTCACATAAACATAAACAACCTAGGTTCATTCATGCATAGTCTCCCCATTATCAACTTGAGAATGTCTGTTCTGCTGTTAATGAATAATGTAACCTACAGATGTCCATTATATTCAGTTTGAAGATGTTATCAACTATGTCCTTGCCTATATTCTTGCTGCTTGATGAATTTGTGAGAAAGAAATGTTGAAGTCTTAACCACTATAGTAATTTGAAATATTTCTGTTTCAAATCTATTAATTTTTGCTTTTTTCATCACATGGTTGGACACTATTGTTAGGCACATGCACATTTAAGAATTATGCATTTTTATTTATTTTTTTTAAAGATTTTATTTTTTATTTATACATACAAGCTGGGGTAGAAGCCAGCGGCGGGGGGCGGCGAGAGGGTTCACCAGAGACAGAGTGGGGAGCAGAACAGGCAGATAAGAAGTACACTGCTGAGGGGAGCAGCGGGCGCGGCGGGAGAGGTCTGCCGCACCATGTGGGACTCTCCCCGGCTGGGCGTCGAACTCGCGTCACCGCTGCCAACAGCTCCACAGCGCAGCGCTCAACCGCTGCGCCACAAGAATTATGTATTTTTGAATAATTGACCCTTTAGTGATTTTCTAACGTTTTTCAATATCCCTAGTGATTTTTCTTGATTTAGAGTCTGCCTTCCCAAAAGTAATATACTTACTTCTAATTTGTTTTATCAAATATTTATGGTGTATCTTCCCCCTTTCATTTATTTTTAGACTTTGTTCTTTTCAAGCGGGTCTCCTCTTAACAATATATAACTATTTCTTGTTTTTTGATCCATTCCGACAATCCGTCTTTTATTTTCTGTTGGTGCATTTAGTAGAGGTTCAATGTACTTATAGTCACAGTTGGATTAATACCTATTATGTATTTTATTTTTTGAAATTGTTATCTTTTTCTTTGTTCCTATTTTTCAATCACTCTTTTCTTTGTCTTGTTTTAAGTGAGCATGTTATATAAATCCATTTTCTCTCCTCTCAGTATATAAGTTACAATTTTTTTTACTATTTTTATTTCTTCAGAATTTTCAATATACATTTATGATTAACCCAAGTCCACCTTCAAACAATACTATCACTTCATGGCTAGAGTGAAAGTACCTCATAATAATAAAAAAAATCTAACAACCCCCTGTCCCTTTCACTCCTGTGTTGTTGCATTCATTCATTTCACTTATGCCTAGGCATGCATAATTATGTATACATCATAATTTTTGCTATTATTATTTTGTTACTTTGAATGAACTGTTGTTAAATCAATTTGTTTAATTAGAAAAGTAAGGATTTTGTTAGTCTTTACTTCCATCTCCACTTTTATTCCATTTTTTATGGTAGATCTGAGTTTCTGACCCATATCATTTTCCTTGTCTCTAAAGAACTTCTTTTAACTTTTCTTGCAAAGCAGATCAAATATTAACAAATTACCAAATTTTGTTTGAGAAGCCTTTTTTTTCTGCCTTTAATTTTGAAGTATAATTTTATAGGGTGCAGAATTCAAGGTTGGTACTTTTCTCCTTCAACAATAAATATTTCACTCCATATCTTACTGGCATGGTTCTCCTCTTCAGGTAAAGTGTTCTTTTTTTAATATTCTCGATGTAACCTTTTAGGATTTTTCTGTCATTTTCTGAAGTTTTAAAAATTACCTTTCTAGGCATACAGTTGCAGCATGGCTTTTGTGTGCATGTACTATTTATCCTGCCTGATGGTCTCTGAGCTTCCTAAATCTGTGGTTTGGTGTTTGGAATAATTTGTGGAAATTTCAAGTTATTATTATTGAAATTTTTGTGTTCCTTTCTATCTTTTTTCCTCCTGATTTCCTACTATGTAGATGCTACACTTTATAATTATTTCAAAGTTCAAGGATATTTTATTCTTTATTTCTGTCACAGTTTTTGATTTCTTTTATTTCTGGTTATTTCTTAGAATTTTCATTTCCTACATCGCCCACTGTTTGCATGCTGTTACTTTATCTACTGTAGACCTTAGTACATTAATCATAGTTGTTTATAAATCTCCAGTCAAGTTGTATGGTCCGCTTTCTAGTTTTTACTTTCTGTAGAACTAAGGCATACAACAAAGGAGAGGGCAGGAGGGGGTGCTAAACAGGGAAGGGATAAACACAACATAATATGGTAATGGTTCACAGATGATGTGGTGGTGAGAGAACTATGGGGACTACAAAAATATAAGAAAAAAAGTTAATAAAAAAGAAAATTCCAGTCCAATATTTTTAACATCCCTGTTATAGATGAGTCTATTTTTGATACTTTTTCTCTTCAAACTGTTTCATACCTTTCAGTATGATTTGTAATTTTTTTCTTGGTAACCAAACAAGAAGTACCAGGCAAGGGTTTCTGTGGAGGTCTTGTTGCTTGTAGGTTTATGTTCTGGTGAGTTGTGATTCTCTATATTCACCTATTAATATGATAGTGGGAGGGCAATGATTTTACCCCGTGACTTCATTCCTCTTACGAATCTCAAAAGTGTTGTAGAACCCATGACCTTACATCTCTTAGGCATGTCAGAAGTATTTTTGATTTTTTAGTTTGTTTCAATTTTTACTTAAAGTGGCAAGTACCGGGCCTCCCTGGTGGCGCAGTGGTTAAGCGCTGTGCTGTGGAGCTGTCGGCAGCAGCGATGCGAGTTTGATGCCCAGCCAGGGAGAATCCCACATGGTGCGGCAGATCTCTCCTGCCTCGCCCGCTGCTCCCCTCAGCAGTGTATTTCTTATCTGCCTGTTCTGCTCCCCACTCTGTCTCTGGTGAACCATTTCGCCGCCCCATGCCTCTGGCCTGTACCCCAGCTTGTATGTATAAATAAATAAATCTTAAAAAAAAAGTGGCAAGTACCAAGTACCAAGTTTCTTATATATATATGACTTTCTAGAAAACAAAGTCCTTTAACATTTTTTAACCTAGTGCATAAAGATCTGATTCACAGATAATGCTAAATAAATACAGTCCTTTTTTAAAAATCAATAAAGTTGCTGACTGAAGATTTTGAAGTAGTAAACACAGTAAGCTTTTCCTCTACAGCTAAACTTAGTCAAAAATCAACATTACATGAAACTTTTCCACTAGCCTCATTTTGGTCTTATCATTTAATCACCCTAGCATTTTATCTGATATGAGTAAAACACTTGATTGTGTGTTACTTATGTACAGCTGTTAACATAAATTTATTTGCATTTTTAAATTTTTACACATATGAAAATTTACTGGGGCAGGACCATTTGTTTTGTTGTCATTTCTTATGATTAAGTCTTAAAGTGCAACGTATTTTGAAAGATTGAAAAGCAAAAGGTGTCTGTAGAAGATATCTGTTTGCAAATGACTTTCAATGATTGAATAATTTGCCTCACTTTGCATATAACATTGCATATAAAATTACTAGATATTATTGAATAAACCTAACTTTGGGCCAGGTAACAAGGTGATCTGTATGATAATATATAGATGAGAATTGTTACGAGCTTATTAATAGGCTTATTAGTATATTGAGTATCTAATGGTATTCTACTTTTATGCACATATTTTTCATGCTAATGGAAATTCTTGCTGAAGTAACTTCTAATACTTTTAAAAAATTCTACTGGGTTTCAACAGCAAAGTGAGATAAAATTTAGGAATATCATTTTAATTTTTTATAACAAATTGGGTAAAAGTAGAAAGTTATCACCTCATGGGAAACATTATTACATAAGGAAAAATTTCAAACTTTTAGTATGCATGTGAATATTAATGTGAGTAGTCTAAAATTAACTGGATTTTCCTAAAAGTTTAATATATTCTGGCATAACTTATCAATTCTGGTTATTCTAAAGTAGTATATGTCACAATGCATTTTCTTGTCAAATGCATTATAATCAGGTCTTAATTATCATACTAAATTCTTTTGCTATCTAAAATATCTATTATTTACTCTGCTTTCTATTCAGAGATATTCACCGAAAAAAGCCTTTGACTACTTCTGAAATACAGATTCACCATGGAACTAAGGATAAAAAATTGCAGCACTTATGAAAAAACTGAACTTGCAAAAATTGCTAACAAAAAATAAAGATTTTCTACATGAGACTGAATGAACTGAATGACCTATAATAATATAATTTTTATGACTTTTTGTTTGAAATATTAGTACTTTTTAAAGTCCATATTTTCCAGATTTAAGAAAACTTTCTCCTTCTTTGATATGTGACCTGCAACAATGGTAAACTACATCTTTTTATGTGCAAATCAGAAAATTGATTTTCCTTTTCCCAACACCCTCAAAATGTGAAAATACGTAGTAGTATTATCTGTCATGGCAATATAATTGTATAAATACAATCAGACTCTTTTTCACTATATTTGTAAACATGGTTGTATTATCAGAAATTTTACTTGAATTTCATATTTGAGCCCAAACTGCTTTCAGGACATCAGATTGGTCTCAGAGCCTTCATAGAAAAGATAGCTTGATATCTTTTCCATGGGGTTACAGGTCTATTGGGAAACAAGGGTATGAAGTTCATACATTGGCTGACCTGGAAACCCAGGACATTTTAAGTGTCTTAAAAAAGAGGAAGTTACCCAAATACACTGGTATTGTAGGCAAAGTTTGATGCTAAGATATTGACATTGTCCTAAGCCCTGATAGGATGTTAACAGTTTTCAATTTGTTATATCTTTTTATGTGCAAATCAAAGATTCCTTATGAAAAGTTCTAATAAAGTATATTACACACACACTCTCTCACACACACACACACGTTTATGTTCTGTTTTTATTGTGCTTACGCAACACCCCCGCCCAAAAAAAAATAAAAAGCAGACCAAGGTTATTGGGATCTCACTTAGAGTACAAACAAAGTAATTTCACTATGATTGTTTAGTAAAGTTGGGGTAAAAATGAAGAGAAAAACTTATTTCAGTAACATTTATTTTTGTGGACATCAGCTTAGTCTCCTTAATGAAATTTTGAGGTTTTTGCTTTTCAACTGTGAAGTGAACTGGGTCATGACTTTTTTATTCTTTTTAAATGTATGACTCTCCCTTTTCAAGCTAACATTTCCAGTTTTCTCCCAATCAATTGGCTTGGACTGATTGAAAACTAAAACTGTCTTTTGAAACCACACATTATTCAGTGAAGAACTTGATATCAACTTCTTCCCTCAATACTACTGTTCAATATAATATTAGAAGCCTATTGGATTTCAAATCTAATTGGAGCAACTAGGAAACAGAAAGATATAAAAGGAATTCAAATTGCAAAAGAATCACTATTTGGAAATGACATAATATACATAGATAACCCTAAAAATCCCACTGAAAAAAATTAGAAACAATAAATCAGTATAGCAATGTGGCAGGCTACAAAGTCAAAAATACAACTGTCTGTTGCATTCTGATAGGCAAATAATGAACTAGAAAAGAAAAAAAATACGAAGAAAACAATCTCATTTAAAGTAGAATTAAAAAGTATTAAATACCTAGGAATAAAATTAAAGGAGATGAAAGACAGATTCAGTGAGAATACAACATATCAATGGTAAAAGAAATATAAGACACAAAGAAATGGAAAAAAATATTCCATGCAAATTGATCAAAAGAATTAACATTGTTGAATTGCCAAATTACCTAAAGCACATATAGATTTAAAACAATCCCTATCAAAATTTCAGTGTAATTTTTCAAAGATTTAGTGCAAATGTTGTTGAAATTTACATGGAATTAGAAAAGACTCTGTATAGCCAAAGCAATATTGACAAAAAAAGTAAATAAATAAAAATAAGATAAATGGAGGTATCACATTCCCAGAATTCGAACTATACTACAAGGCTATGGTAACCACAGTTGTATAATTTTAGAACAGAAGTAAACACGCAAACCAATGGGTTTGGTTAATTCTGACCAGGAATCACTCCTGAGAGTACCCTTGGGACTAGACACATAAAGAAAGAGATAGGGGGCCTCCCCGGTGGCGCAGCAGTTAGGCGCTGTGCTGTGGAGCTGTCCGCAGCAGTGACACTAGTTCCACGCCCGGCTGGGGAGATTCCCACATGGTGCAGCAGACCTCTCATGCCTCGCCCGCTGCTCCCCTCAGCAGTGTGTTTCAGTCATCTGCCTGTTCTGCTCCCCACTCTGTCTCTGGTGAACCCTCTTGGTGCCCCACGCCTCTGGTCTGTACTCCAGCTCATATGCATAAATAAATAAAATCTTAAAAAAAAAAAAAAAAAGAAAGAAAGAGATAGGTACATGGTAACCTAGGAAAGCCAGGGGTTTCTGTCTTGTCTGATAATCCTGGAGACAATGCTGGGTGTATCAGGAAGCCTATTATTTTTTTCTGTTACCTCACACTAAAAATGATTTTTGGCTGCTCAAAGAAAACATATTTATATATAAGTAGAAAATTACATAATACAAATAATGAATCTATTTTCCAACATAAAAATAAGTTGTCCTGGATGAGGTAAGAAAACTGGATAGGCTTTTCTTTGTCTGAAATCCTTCACAAAAACATTGTTTGGTAACTATTTGGAATATTTCTGCAGAGGCAACTACTTACAATAATTCAGTTATGTTGCTGCATATGTAAGTTTCTAATTAAAAATGGAATATCTAGTCAGTTTTAAGTGTCACATTTTGATCTAATTTTCCCTTCTAGAAATCTATCATATCTCAATCATTGCTTAAATTAAGAAAGGTTATTTTTGAACATATATCTGCTTTTTATTTATTTATTCATTCATGTCTTGCCTTTATCCACAATGTATTTGAGGAAACCACATGCATATATATAATTTTTATAGCATTAGCATAGTATCAGTTTCATGGAGCAGGTTGATAACATAAAGTCCTGTGTATTTCTTCAATTTTTTATATAACTAGAGTAAGAGAGTAAGATGCTATTTATTCAGTATCAGAATAAAGATAGAAAGACCAATTATGAAATCTAACCCATTTATTGACACCTTCATTCATTTATTGAATATATACTATACCTTTCACCTTCTTAAAATATACTTAATAAGGCCTCTAAAATTATATGCAAATTGTTTTTAATGCAATAATCAAAAAACTTGAATTGGTGAGCCAGTATAAATACAGATTTAATAATTGATTAATTACACTGGTCAACAGTGTGATTGTTATTGACTTAAACAGGCCCAAATCTGTAGTATCCTGGTGTGCTGAACATGAATATAACCCTGAAAAATTTTTATTAGTTCTCGTTTTGAAGATATTTCATATAATTCGTTTTATGATTCACTGTGTAAATTTATCCAGTAAGACTGCAACAACATCCTAAATCAGCCTAGAACGATGTAATATGGCATTGCATTGCATAATACCATCAGGCACACATCATCCAGAGTTGATTGCATCATTTTCTGATGCAATGCAATACCACTGCCAGGTGGCTGCTGAAGGAAGCTGACATCAGCAGTGCACTATACAAAGCCCTGTCGGAAAGGTTGAGCACTGACAATATTTCAGACATTTTGCGAGACAGTTTAAGCTACTGTTCCATAGAACTGTTATCATTTTATCCATTTAGGCACAATACAGAATAGTCATGCCTCGAAAGTGCATTAATAGCGTGGACAATTTCTGCTGTATTTGTGGGGAAGTGACATTTGCCAACCAGAAGAAAAGTATCACTTTTCTCAAGTGAAGAAGGCTTATCATCTTTACTTTGGATGCAAGGTTGGTGACCAAGACAAGCCTTGGGCCCTGCATATATGCTGTGCTACATGTACAACACAGCTTTCACAGTGGTCAAATGGCAAAAGACCATCCATGCCATTTGCAGTCCCCATGGTGTGGAGAGAGCCAAGCAACCACATAAAAGACTGTTGCTTCTACTTGGTTCCTCCTCTTTCCAGAAGAATAAAGAAGCAAAAGAAGTCGAGAATAGGTTACCCAAACATTCCATCTGCACTGAGACCAGTTCCACATGGTGAAGGACTTCCTATTCCAGAACCTCCAGCAGAATATTCTCTTGATTCATCTGATGAGGACAAGGGGGAGATGACCTGTTCTTCTCCTGTTCCATTAGCATGCAGTGATCCAGAATTTCACTGTGCTGCATCATCAACCCCACACAGACTAACACAGGAAGAACTAAATGAACTGATTCATGATTTGGACTTATCCAAGAACAAGCAGAATTGCTAGGATCAAGATTCCAACAATGGAATCTTCTAGAAGATGTCACAATTACTTTCTATCAAAAGCGCCACCAGCAGTTGGAGCCTTTCTTCAGAATGGAAAGTAGTCTGGCATTCTGTTCCAATATTGAGGGTCTCATGAATGCCTTAGAAATCACTCATGACCCACAAGAATGGAGACTATTTCTAGACTCTTCGAAACTGAGTCTTAAGGCTGTGCTTTTGCACAATGGAAACTGTCTTCCATCTATTCTATTCCTGAACAGCTGTACAAGAGACAAGCGAAGAAATCTAAGTAGTCTATGACTTGATTTTTTTTACAGGTATTAACTGTAGGCCTATTACTATCGGCATGCATTTTGTGATGTAAACATCAATTTACTGCAGATAAAAAAAAAAAAACTAGAGCCAAAATTATGATTTGACTGTCATATTCATGTTGAGCACATACAAATTGATAGGAAATGACTAATTTTATTTCAGTAACATGACTTTTGTAAAAATTTGTTGACCGGTGTTATCCATTCATCAAGTTGTGAGATAGAAACATCTATATAATTTTTAGGTTGCTCATGTATTTAGCCTTCACAAAAGAACCAGTCTTTTTTATAATATAATAGTTATGGGTTGAACTATGTTCCCCCCAAAAGATATGTAGAAATACTGCTCTCCAACACTTTAGAATGTGGTCATATTTGGAAATAGGTAGTTAAGATGAGTTCACACTGAAGCAGTCTGGCCCCTTAATCCGATGTAACTTGCGTTCTTATAAGAAAAAGAGATACACAGGAAGAATGGATATATAAAGATATGGAGTTTAATAATTGACAAAATATCAATTATTAAAATTTTAAATTTTGTCACATGTATAGCTCTTGTTATTTATCTTTGAAGTAATCTCTTTTTTTTTAAAGATTTATTTATACATACAAGTTGGGGTACAGGCCAGAGGCGTGAGGCGGCGAGAGGGTTCACCAGAGACAGAGCGGGGAGAAGAACAGGCAGATCAGAAACACACTGCTGAGGGGAGCAGCGGGCAAGGCAGGAGAGGTCTGCCACGCCATGTGGGATTCTCCCCGGCCAGGCGTCGAACTCGCGTCGCCGCTGCCAACAGCTCCACAGCACCGCGCTTAACCGCTGTGCCACCGGGGAGGCCCCTTTGAAGTAATCTTTGTTGCAAATATATACATTTCCCCAAGATCTAAGGGGAATCTATTCAATTATTATTTCTTTGCTTTAATTAAGTGGGCATGTAGCCTTCAATAAGAAAAAAAAAATGTGTGTGCATCCTGACTCCTAACTCTAATTAAATAACTAACAGCAGAGCAATTGAAATGCACCTGAGCCACATGTGTGGCCTTGGACGTGAAACACTTTTTTTAAAACAATTACAGAATTAATCCCTAACTAAATAATAGACATCTGGCATGATGAGCAAAATTCTTTGGAATTACAGGAGTGAAGAAATGACCCAGTATCCAAGTTTGCATTTGGCTCTAGAATCTCTTTATGTTAGGTCAGAAAGTAGTACCTGATGCATGCAGAAAAACATATTTAAATCCTCATTTGTAATTAAATTATCCCAAATTTAGGAAATCTTTTCTTCCTTTTGAAGCAATGAGAGAAAAATGAGTTACAGAGTTTTCCTACAAACACAGTATATTTTTTGCTGAGAAAATATCACCTTTCATGGTAGGGGGAAAACACCCCACTTCCAAAATGTTTGCATCTTAATACTAGGAATCTATGAATATACAAACTTAGAATGCAAAAAGGAATTTATAGATGTGACTGAACAAAGGACATAGAATGGAGGATTATTCTTACTTATCTGGATATATCTTTGACATGGCCGATAAAGTCAGAAAATTAGGGGCCTACCTGGTGGCCCAAGGAGCTAAATCTCAGCACTAGGACGCTATCCATAGACACTGCAGCATGAGTTCGATCCCCTGCTTGGGAGCTAACCCACATGGTGCAGCAGACTTCTCCTGTTTCGCCCTTTGCTCCCCTCAGCAGTGTTTTTCAGTCAATCTGCCTGTTCTGCTCCCCACTCTGTCTCTGGTGAATCCTCTCACTCCACCCCCGACACCTCTGGCCTACACCCAAGCTCTTATATGTTTAAATAAATAAATCTTGTTAAAAAATCAGAAAATCATTCCAGGGCATGATTGTGAAAAGAGATATGACTATCAAAGGATGATCAGAGACATGCAGCTCTTCTGACTTTGAAGTTGAAAGAGGGTACTATATACCAAGGAATTCAGGTGACCTCTAGAAATTCGAAAAAGCAAAGTAACAGTTTATCTTGGAAACCACAGGAAGACAGGCACCTATCAACACCTTGATTTCAGCCCACATCAAGACCTTCTGACCTATAAAAATGTAAGATAATAGATTTTATATTATTTTAAGCCATTATACTTGTGGCAATGTGTTATAGAAAACATATTGAATCACTGATACTTTATTTTTAAATACATGATTATTCTTTAGATTCTCTACATAAATTTCAATAATTATCTATTTTGCTGAAACTATGGTCATAATGAATGTTGTATACTTTATGAAAATATTTTGCCCATCCCCAAAAAACTAAGCTATAAAAATATCTACCTATATATCATTCATAAAGTATTCACATATCATTTAATTATGGATGCAAAAACTGCTGTCACTAAATCAACTTAAAAAATGAGTTTCAGCCATTTAAGAACTTTCCAGTGAGACTATAAAGTATTTTCTTCTCGGGAAAATTTCTGAAAAATAAAACTGTGCTCAGCTTCACTTCTTACCTACAATGATATTTTATAACATGGCATAAAAACACTCTCAGTGCTGCTCAAAGGCAGCAGTTCACAGTTCCTTTCCTCTACTTCCCATACCCAGATAAAGTTAGCTGAACCTGAACCTGCTTATTTGTGAGTACATTTCTTTTAACTATCAGCAAACATTTGGCATACTGCCCTTGAAAGAAAAATATACATTATATTATGGACGGGATCAAGAAAAGAGTGCTGGGAACTGAAAGTCATCTTTTTTCATGTAGCCATCAATTCAAGAGAGAATTGATCCCATGTCTTTTACTTACAGGCAAAATCATGGCAGAAAATGGATTGAAAAATTAAAGGTTTACCTAACCAATCTTAAGTGATATTAATGAAACCATAATTTGTATTTGCCTGCAACTCATACTGTGTTATAAAAAGTATTTCAGGCTGAAATGAAAAGCAAAACAGACTCTGCCATAATATATGTTCACTGGGATTGGCATAGTCAAACTAAATTATGTGTTTCACTTTGACAGATGTTGAGCTTCTGAGATATGCAAGCAGGAAGATTATTGGGGAAAACTCTCTGAATAACATGTTAAGTGTTTAAGGGTTTTAGAATGGACAGAGGAAAATGTTAGATTGCTGCAATAAACATTCAATTCATGTTAACGTGGTGCTATGGAGCTTGAGTTGCCCCTCAAAATTGCCCCAGTTAAAGCAAAGGAGTTAGACTTTATACTCCCAAGTCAATGCACTCAAGTAGAGGGTAATTCTTGGGGAAGGATTCAGCTCTGAATCTCTTGCAGTTGATCTTTCATGACAAAAGGCATAATATGTCTCAGTTCTGACAAGGAATCTGAGCAATGCATTATACTATTTAATACTGTTCACTAGGTCAGAATCACTTATCTTTTTTTTTAATTAAATTTATTTTATTCATGCCAAGAGCCACTGTTCACAAATCACATACAGTGTTATAACCAATATTAACACAATAAAAATAATACAATTTTTTTAAAAAGGGTCAATATCAATAAATTATAATTCTCTATTTGGTAAATTGTAGGTAAGATTGTAGTTCTTTAAAATTATAATCACATTTCCTTCTCTGTCAATGATTAGCATCATACAGAGAAGTTCAGAGGCACAGGTAAAATATTTTTTATTGTTATTTTTATTTATGTCTATTACATTACTATGTATTCCCCGTGGGTTTCCCACCACTAATTCACCCGTGAACCATCACCACAGTCCCTTGTGCTCCCCTCTCCCCCATTCTGAGCCCCAGTCCTCCCCCATCTCTTGCTGGTTGACACTCTTGTATTTGGTTCCCCTATATTCCTGTTATAAGTGAGACAATTCAATATTTTTCTTTTTCCTTTTGGCTTATTTCGCTGAGCATGATCCCTTCTAGTTCCATCCATGGTGCTGCAAATTGCATGTGTTTATCTTTTTTGAATGCCAAAAACCAACTAAAAATGGATAAAAGACCTGGATGTAAGACCTGAAACCATAAAAGTTATAGAATATAGGTAAAACTCTACACGGCATACATCTCAGTAAAATCTTTAAAGACACATCCCAAAAAGTGAAGGAAGTTGAGGAAAAGATAAACAGCTGGGACTACTCAAACTAAAGAGCTTCTGTACAGCAAAAGAGACAATATTCAAACCAAACACACACCCTACTAATTGGGAAAAAATCTTTGCACACAATACAACCAATAAAGGACTGATAACTAAAATCTACAAGGAGCTCACACAACTCAACAAAAACAAAGTCAACAATCCAGTCAAAAAATGGGCAGCAGAGCTAAAAAGACACTTCTCCAAAAAAGAAAAGCAAATGGCCAACAGCTATATGAAAAAATGTTCAACATCACTTATAATCAGGGAAATGCAAATGAAAACCACAATGAGATACCACTTCACACCAGTGAGAATGGCGCACATTAAAAAAACAGGCAACAGGGGCCTCCTTGGTGGCGCAGCAGTTAGGCACTGCGCTGTGGAGCTGTCAGCAGCAGTGACGCGAGTTCTTCGCTGGGCCAGGGAGATTCCCATATGGCGCGGCAGACCTCTCCTGCCTTGCCGCTGCTCCCCTCAGCAGTGTATTTCTGTCTATCTGCCTGTTCTGCTCCCCACTCTGTCTCTGGTGGGCCCTCTTGCCGCCCCACACCTCTGGCCTGTACCACAGCTTGTATGTATAAATAAATAAATCTTTAAAAAAAAATACATTATCCTTTAAACAAATTCAACACTTGAAGACAGATGTACAGATATAATAAATCAGGAAATCATAGCTTTAATTAAAAGGTAACATTTATTTACAGTGAATGCTATATCACCCATATCCCTCTTCTAGGATCAATTCCCATCTAACTCATTTCCATCCCCAGGGATTGCTTGTATACAAAGAGAGTTGACTCACCTAGGTTTATATTTACTTCCCTGGGGCAGCTCATATTTATTAAGTGATTCATGTTGGGCATGAAATGTGTCAACCTTTCTATTTGGGGGTGTAAGCTAAACAATTGCAGCTTCAGAAGTTTCCACAAAATTGGCTGGATTCTTCCTCCTCCCATGTCTACTTGCCTCACTCCTTCACAGGTGTTGATCTCAAGTGCATTAAACTTCTTGTATTCAAATCTATATCCTATATTTAGCTACACAAAAACCAAAACCTGCCCTAAGATGACTGGCACCAGAATTTGGGTGGTACAAGAAAACACTCAGGTGATATAATAGGCCAACTTTTGGTGTTCCTTTGCTCAATTTTGAGAGAAAATGGCACCTATCTGAGTAGGCATAAGACTAGGGACTCTTTCTTTTCAAGATTGAAATCACTAAGTAAACAATTACTATCAGCACAAGCCAATTTAAAATGTATAGTATAGGAGGGACATATAAATATATGTTCTAAATTCTCTGATCAAATATATTATCAGAAGTTGTATGGATATAAAAATTAAAGATTTACCAAACCCATCCTAAGTGATATTAATGTAACCATAATTTGCATTTGCCTGCAACTCATACTTGGTATACCTTATCACAAGTTTTCCTAGAAGACACACACTTGAATACTAGAGTGACCTTCTCCAGGTAAAGTAAATTTATTCATTAAGATAAGTGAATCTGAACAGTATTCCATGTGTATATGTACCACATCTTCTTTACCCAGTCATCTATTTTTGGGCATCTGGGTTGTTTCCATACCTTAACTATTGTAAATAGTGCTGCAGTAAACATACAGGTGCATGTATCCTTTTGGATTAGTGTTTCTGTGTCCTTTGGGGTAGATTCCCAAAAGTGGTATTGCTGGGTCGTATGGAAGCTCCACTTTTATCCGTTTGAGGAAACACCATACAGCTTTCCATAGTGGTTGGACCAGTTTGTATTCCCACCAGTAGTGTAGAAGAGTTCCTTTTTTCTCCACATCCTCCCCAGCATTTGTTGTTGCCTGTCGTTTTATTTTAAGATTTATTTATTTATGCATACAAGCTGGGGTATAAGCTTGAGGCGTGGGGCAGCGAGAGGGTTCACCAGAGACAGAGTGGGGAGCAGAACAGGCAGATCAGAAATACACTGCTGAGGGGAGCAGCGGGCGAGGCAGGAGAGGTCCGCCGCACCATGTGGGATTCTCCCCAGCTGGGCATCGAACTCGCATCGCGCACTGCCGACAGCTCCACAGCGCAGCGCTCAACCGCTGTGCCACCGGGGAGGCCCGGATAATGTATTTCTTAAGCTATTTTTCAAAGCATGTGGAACCTGGCCAAAGGAAATCACTATTAGTTTATAACTCTTATAAACTATAGAAAAAGCATTCTGCCCCATGAATGCTTTTTAAAATGTCTTTATGTTTCTCAGGAGTAAAGAAGCAAAAAACAGATCTCCATAAGAAGTCAATATAAATTCTGCAAGAAATGAGTATTAACCTCAGTTCTGTTGTTAATTAGTATTCACTCATATTCCCTAGTACATAAACACTTAAAATTAGAAAAGCCCACTCTTTATTGGGAATTAGAATATATTTATATAAAGCATAATTCAGTTTTAAATAGAATAGATTGATTTGTTTCTAAACACCTCCTATTTCTATAAAAACATTTTCTAGGATTAACTACTATAGCTATTCAGCCTTTTGAGAAGACCCCAAGGACAGAAAAAGGCTAAATAGGAAGGTGGGAAAATAGTAAGTACAGGTTTCTCATTCAGAAACTTATTTTTCTGAATTCTGAGTTCAATATATGAGTAACATGGTTCAGGATTCATATTTCTTGACAGTTGATCCTTCATATCATTCCAAAACCATTCTCAAGTGACCCCCCTTAATTTCGTGAGTTCAGATAAATTATGTTCATTGCTTGCTGCCTTTTCAATAGTCCACTCATTAAGTCTGTAAGAAAGTTTGCCTTTGTTGGCAATTGATGTTGCAATATTTAAATCTTTCATGAGCAAAAAAAGGATCTTTTCATTTCTAGTCTTAATATTTTAAATATAAATACAAAACCATTACAGAGGGTCTGACAGTAATAAAAACAAGCCTAAAGAAGGCAGAATGCACTTCTATTTTGCTCTCCCCAGTAAGTTTCTGTGTAAAAAAATTGAAGCCCTTTATGTGTATGTGTGTTTGTGTGTGTACACAACTCACACAAATATATTTATGTCACTAGAACTGAAGAGCAGACAGATGAAGATGCTACCTGCCCCCCTTATAGTAGTGAAAAGACTTCACTAAACTCATTACTGCCCAAAGAGATAACCAATGCCCTCCAAATTCTAAGATTTCCTTTTCTCAGGCCCCTGTGTTCAGCAGTAAAGAAGAGTAAGGTAACCCAACTCCCTGAAATAAATAGTATTGAGTAAACATCAGTTGAACTCACCATTCAACCATCCCGTAGACAGCAGAGTGGACCTCTATCACAGACTGACAAGGGTTGAGCATTCAGATCAGATTGCTCCTAAAGAGGAGGCATTATTTCTCTCAAGCCCCTGCCTCTGGCCTCTGTTTATAACACCAGAGTCTGGAGGGACAGGAGGATTCAGGGTGAGGACCAGGGAATATATCTATACGCAGAATCTCAGTTCAGTTCCTCTATTATGTGCTGCATCATCTTATCAGCAAATTTACTGATGAGTTAAGCATCGGGGAAGCTGGTTCATACCTGATCTATGTTCCAGATATAGACAGGGAATTATTAAATAAGTAATATTCAGCATAATGCATTGGTAAATATCTAATTATTAGAAAGAGAACTCAGTGGAATTAGAGACACTTCAGCAATTGCAAATATAAGAAAAATATTTCAGCTTTTGTCTTGAAAACAGCGAGGAAGAAGTTTGGAAAGGAGGGGAGCAGAGTAGGTAAAAACAGATGTTATCAATCTTCAGTTGATAACAAGGAATCTGATAAGGAACAGTTTTAGAAGCGCTGTTCCTTTGCTAACAGCTTTTTAAAAACTCAGTCATTATCAGTTGAGCTTAGTTGATGCTGTCTGCACAACACTTTTCATTGGTTAACTAAGCTGCATGAACAAAACATATCTACCACATTTAACACCAGCTGAAAAGCAATCCACAGATTACTAAGGTTAAGCATTAGCTCAAGTAGTGGTGGGAGGAGGGGTACTTCTAAATGCCCAACAATTAGAGGAGAGTTGCCTATGCCTAAGGAGATAATTACACTGAATAGTTCAAGAACATTGAGCTAAGCTGGTGCTTAGTGAGAACCCCATCATGGTACAGACTACTATGGAATAAGAAGAGCATAAAACAAAAAAATGAGTATATCTATATATCTATAGCTATAGATATACTCATTTTTTTGTTTTATGATATATTTCTATATATCTATATCTATAGATAGATATATAACAAGTACAGTCAGTGGTCAATTGGTAAACCATTTTCTGTATGGATGTGTAGGTAGGTGCTATAGATAGAATGTGTGTAACCCTTCCCCAATACACACACAATTTTTTATGTACAGCCTAATCCCCGATGTAATAGTATTTGGAGGTGGAATGTTTGGTGGATTACTAGGTCAAGAGGGTAGAGCTTTTTTGAATAGGATACTGGCCTTTGTATAGGAGAGATCCCAGAGAACTTCTTCCTCCCTTACCATGTGAGCCTACAGAAAGAAGACAACTACCTATGAACCAGGAAGCAGGACCTCACCAGAAAATGAATATATGCCTTCATCTTGGACTGCACAGCCTTCAGAACTATGAGAAATAAATATTTACTGTTTAAGCCACCCAGTCTATTGTATTTTTGCTGTGGCAACCTGAAAGGACTAAGACAGTAGGAACCCTAATTTATAGTTTTTGCCAAAATTCATGGTGTGACTATTCAGAGCTATAGTCAATTTCAAGCTATAGACAGTTACCAATTCAATTTTTCAACATTATGATGGTGTGAAAACAGTATGCTGTGGAAACCATATTGCTAATTTTGAATTTTGATCTTTTTCTGGTTTCACAATATGCAGTAAAATACATTTTCCTAAAGCCAGACATTTTCTTGCACTACAGTGCTCTAACAATCACAAGGTAAACAACACATACTCTACAGGTTTTCACTTTACCCGCATAATTCAATTATGAATTAAAGAACTTTTCTAGTTAAATAAATAGACCCAAAAAGTATAACTTGGGAAACCTTTACTGACAATTGCCATTCAGCATTTTACACTAACATGAAGAAGTAAAGAAAACATCAACTTTTCAAAATGGATTAATGCTACCTGGGTATAAAGTATATTAAATTTTCAGATAGTGTTCTCCATTACTCCCAGAGAATACATTTACCGATAAATGTATAAATATGTTAATATATCTAAACTTATATAGAGATAATGCAAATAAGTTAAATTTAATTATCTCTGGTTTTATTAGGATATATATTTATTGGTCCCTGTAATCCTAAAAGAAATCTTACATTACATATAAGCCTTTAAATTATAAGACCAGCCAAAGCAACAAAGTTGCCCTTCAAAACTAAGAGAATTGTAATATCCAAAATGGACCCCAAAAATCTTAACTTCAAAGAAACTACAAAAAACAGAGCTATAATCACCAGTGGTTTTCGAAACTATATATTTATATTTTAATTTCAAGAATTAAGAATAGGGCCTCACTGGTGGCGCAGCGGTTAAGCGCTGCCCTGTGGAGCTGTCAGCAGCAACAATGCGAGTTCTATGCCCCAGACGACTTTGCCACATGGCGAGGCAAAACTCTCCTGCCTCACATGCCGTATTTCCGATGATCTGCCTGTTCTGCTCCCCACTCTGTCTCTGGTGAACCCTCTCGCCGCCCCACACCTCTGGCCTGTACCCCCGCTTGTATGCATAAATAAATAAATCTTTAAAAAAAAAGAATTAAGAATACTTTCAGTCACTTTATATATTTGATTTAATAAATATGTTCCTTAAGACACACTTCCAGGCACCTTAGAGAGTACAGAGATGGACCTTGTTCTTCAGGAACTTTTGAGGAAGAGAGATATACACAAAACAAAATTTTGTTTGTAAAAATGAAATCATACAGGCAGGAAGTCCTTCAAACACTTCAATGATGGAAATGGAAAGTTCCATTTAATGTGAAATCTAATAAAACATGTAAGGATAATAAACTATGCTATACCTAAAATGTCACCTGTCAAGGAAAGTGGAATAAGCACCCAAATTTGGAAACAGCAGAAAAAAAGAATTCAGAGGAAACTTTTTTCATGTTGTATTGGAGACAAAATGGAAAAAATTAATATGATTGGACAAGTAGTACTCACCAAAACTTGCATGAAGTGAGGTAGTGGAGGGTAAAAGATCTTTAAAAATTATTGGTGTGATGTAGACTGGTCCAGCCCTTATGGAAAAGAGTACGAAGTGTTCTCAAAATATTGAAAATATATCTACCCTATGATCCAGCAATTTCATTGCAAGATAGCGATTAAAATAATGCAAAAACACTAATTTGAATGGATATATGCACTCCTATACTCACTGTAAATGCACTATTTACAGTAGCCAAGTAATAGAAACAACCTAAGTTCCCAGGGATAAATGAGTGGACTAGGATTATGTGGTATATATACACAATGGAATACAACTCAGCAATTAATAAGATGAACTCTTGACATTTGTGACAACATGGTTGGAACTGGGGGGGTAAATGCTAAGTGAAATAAGTCAGACAGAGAAAGACAAATATAGACTGGTTTCACTTATATGTGGAATATAGAGAAAGCAAAACAAAAGGTGAGACAAAAATCAATCCAATAACAAACGCTTGAAATCTGTCTAGCTACCTGAGCAGGGGAAGAAGAGCGGAGAACAAATGGGGGTTGGGGGGTGGGAATGGACTATGGTGAAGGACTATGAGTGCTTTGTTGGGGGTGTGGTTTGGTGATGCACATCTGAAGAGGTATGAACCTGTATGTCTGAATCATATACAGTGTTCTAAACAAATGTTACTTTGATTAAAAAAAAGATAAATATTAGCCTAGCCATAAGAGAATGGAGTAAAGCAGAAATGCATATTATATATTAATTGGTAAGAGAATGGATGAGACTCAGGAACAGGTGAATGTAAAGGTTTTTGTTTTTTTTTAAAGAGGCAAAATTGAAGACTGAAGAAAATGTCCACTATAAAAACTACTAAAAAATAGACAGACATGAGCATAGGAAACAAACTGTCACAAATGACAGTAAAAAAGACAAGTTAAACATGGTAAACAAATAAAGGTCATCAATATTTACAGTAGAAGAAACAGATGACTTTTATGAAAAATATTTTAGTAGTAGTATCAAGTATTTCAGATATATCAATGATGTGTATTGTGTGTGTATATGCACACACTAAATATATATATAAAGATTTTAATATATATATAAAGATTTAAATATATATAAAGATTCAAATATATATATATATATATATATAGAGAGAGAGAGAGAGAGAGAGAGAGAGAGAGAGAGAGAGTTGCTGTTTAAGAGACTCTCATTTCAAAGTCCATAGCCAATAAACAGAAAAGACTGATAAAATCAAATACCAAAAAAATAAGGAGGGAACAAATGGAAAAGTCTGTAAAAGAAGAGAGAGTTCTGAAAAGACAGCAGAGGAAGAAAATATTGTATAAAAGGTGACAGACATTCCTTCTATTCCAGATGCATAATGGTCATATCTTAAAATTCCTCTAATGAAAAGATGGAGTTTCAAAGTCTGTGCTGCCACCTCTTAAATCCTGTCTGGCTTTTTTAACTTGCTTACACCAACAAAATTTCACAGAAATCACATTAAACAAATTCAAAGCCCAAGCCTTGGTAGTGCCTGAGAGCTTCTACTCCTGCTAATCCTGCATGCCTTATAACCAACACATACAAAAGCTCAGGCTATCCTGATGGAAGATGGAAGACTGGAGAGGGAGACCTCAGTCACCCATCATTTTAGAAGAGGGAAATAAGGGCCTCCCTGTTGGCTCAGCAGTTGAGCGCTGTGCTGTGGAGCTGTTGGCAGCGCGCAATGCAAGTTTGACGCCCAGCCGGGGAGAATCCCACATGGCGCGGCAGACCTCTCCTGCCTCGCCCGCTGCTCCCCTTAGCAGTGTATTTCTGATCTGCCTGTTCTGCTCCCCATTCTGTCTCTGGTGAACCCTCTCGCCGCCCCACACCTTTGGCCTGTACCCCAGCTTGTATGTATAAATAAATAAATCTTAAAAAAAAAAGAGGGAAATAAGCCAAGCAAGTCCAAGAAACACATTAGCTGAAAGATATGTGATTTCAGCCTTGATTAGCCATACTATACTCACTACAGAAGGACACTTAAAATTCTAAGAATTATGAGTTAAACAAACTGTTGCTGCTTTATACCATTAAATTTTGGGCTCATTTGCTGTCCAACAAGATATAGCTAATATGTCTGCAAACAAATTTTTGTAATATATATTTTGTCCAGTTTTCTAATTGTTTCCAGTAGGGAACTTGTCTGAGTTAACTAGTCTGAAGAGGCAATTACTGCAAAGTTATACTTAAAAAAAAATGTAACTAGCAATAAAAAAAGATATTTTTGAGTGAAAAGTTTTTTAAGATTAAAAGAAAAACTAGGTGCAGTGGATTATAACACAACAAATTTTACTAACCTCCACAAATTTTATTTTTTATTTTTTATTTTTTTAAAGATTTATTTATTTATGCATCCAAGAACTGGGGTATAGGCCAGAGGTTTAGGGGTGGGGTGAGAGGATTCACCAGAGACAAACTGGGGAGCAGAATAGGTGGACTAACTGAAATATACTGCTGAGGGGAGCAGCAAGCAAGACAGGAAAGTCTGCTGAACCATGTGGGAAGCTCCCTGGCCAGGGATCGAACGCATGCTGCAGTGGCTGCAGATCCCTGGCCAGGGATCGAACTCATGCTGCAGTGGCTGCAGATATCTCCATAGGTGGAGACTTAACCCCTTGTGCCACCAGGGAGGCCCTAACCTCCACAAATTTTTAATTAGTGACTGCTAATCTCAAATCCTCCAATTCATGAAAAACTTTCATATATAGATATTAAATACATAAGTACATGTACAAAGAACTAACTCTGTGGTTTCCTTTTAAGTTTCAAAGTCATAGCAAAAGATTAGAAACTGCTTTTTAATTTACTTTAACATGTTCAGAAAGGAAAAAATGAAAATATAAAATATTCACAAATGAAATTCACAATGGTCATGTTACACTAAAAATAACCTACTGACCCATATATCACTCAGCATAAGGAAAAAAAATGACATTTTTAAAACCACAAAAGGGGAACTTGTAAAAGCTAAACAAAAATCTTTGATAATATATTGTCAGGAGTAAGTTTGATGGGAAATAAATAGCTGTTTTTGACTTTGGGGACAGTTATAAAAATGGTACAATAACATAAAATCAATCATAATAAACTGCAAAAAAAAGTTTTTAAATAATAGAGCTGGAGAGAAATTTTCTTCACTTTTTCCACAGGGCATGTAATGATGAATGTGCAGAAAATCAATACAAATGGTTCTCTTATTCTAACTAAGGAATATCATCATGAAATAGGATATAGTGGAGAAAGGATGTACTGAAAGAGAAAATTAAAATAAGCAATTATGACAACATAAGAAGGTATTTATGCAAATTAACCAGCATTTCTCATTTTATTGTATCTTATGAAATAGTTTAATATTGCATGATTAGTCTGATACACTAAATTCTAGGTTTATATAAAATAATTAAGCATAAATGCAATAAGAATTGGCACTATAGCTGCATTCCCACAAAAAGTAAAATAAAAATGAATAACGCTGATTGACCTATTTTAACTTTAATAAGAAATGAGTAGCATTATTATTTACTAATACATGTAAAACTTTTAACTTCATCGCCATTGGTTAAGCTTTTATTGCTGTGAATAAGAAACTGCTAATGCAAATTTTGAACACCATATCAGAAACATAGAGATCATTGATTAACCATATCATTTACAAGCTCTAATTTAGGTTGTAAGAACAACTGCTTCTATTTTAATTAATTCTGGTGAGGGAGTTAATCAGGCATTCATCTTTACTGGTTTACAGTGTGATTAATACATTCTTGTTTGTTAGGGTGGAAGAAGACAGCATGTCTGCTTCGAACAGATCAGATCTTATGGCTCTTTCAAACTCCAAAACAACCCAATTAAAAGGGTATTATTATTTTATTTGAGAAATATTGGTAAGATTTTTTTTTTAATCTAGTAAATGGAAGTAGACTGATCACCAAAAGGCATCTTGAATTTCAAGTGCAAGATGAGGGAGAAAGAATTTAACTTAGATATCACCTACAGAGTGTCCCTGGTGGTGCAGCAGTTAAGCACTATGCTGTGGAGCTGTCAGCAGCAGCAAGATGAGTTTGACTCGTGGCTGGGGAGATTCCCACATGGCGCCTCTCCTGCCTCACCCGCTGCTCCCCTCAGCAGAGTTTTCCCATCTATCTGCTTGTTCTGCTCCCCACTCTGTCTCTGGTGAACCCTCTCGCCACCCCACACCTCTGGCTTATACCCCAGTTTGTATGCATAGATAATCCTTTAAAAAAAATATATCATCTACAAATCATAGGATGAAAGGAAAGAAAATTGTCATCAGTATATAGATGAGAATGAATCTATTGCAATTGTAATATATTAAAACATATCCCTGTTCACAGAAATAATTAGGGCTTATATACAGAGGTGAGGCGGGAGGGGGTAAAAGCAGTATAATGGGTTCTAATAGCTTTTAGTGTTTGAAGGATGCCAACGAAGTAATGTTGAAAGGTGAATTATTCCATTTAACATACTAGCTAACTCACATAAGGAATACTACTGAATATATCTAGACATTTTCAAATGAAATCAAAGCAAATTAATTCTCACAGGGTGGTAATTTTTCTTTGCATTTATTTTCCCCAGTATAACACTCTTCCCATCAAATACTTTGGAGCAGTGCCTATTGAGAGCTGTGATGTATGCTCACATCACAAGACAGTTAATACATGTAGATATATATGAGTTCATAGAGATCACATATTTATTTCACTAATGATCTGTCAACTACTCTCCCTATTGTAATAAATAGCTAAGTGGTCACCTAGGCAACAGAGAAAAGATTTTTCCAAGAAAGGTGTGACCACTTTGTCCATTTTGAAGAAATCTGGTAGCAAATATATTACACCAGTTTTAATATAATACTAATAACAGATCAATTAACAAGTGATTACCTGCTTTACATAGCTCTTACTGTCTCATTAATTTTTTGAAAAATGCTTGGGGAATGTAATATCTTTTTCCATTTGTTACTGTTATAAACGTAGTCAATTAACTTTTAAATCACTCATCAAAGTAATTTAATGTTATCATCTGGGGGTTGTATTATAGTCACTAGTATTTTCAATGTATTAATCAAGGTATAAATATAATCCCAGAAAAGTTTCTATTTAGTTGTAATTTATGCTGCACCCAACAATTGACAACAATCTACTGGTAAATCAAAACTGTCTTAAAATATTTTTACCAGAAAAATTAATAAGAAGGTAGGTTTAGTTAATTTGCAAACTTCAATAAAAATAATTTTGCCACCTTTTAAACTCTTAACAGTTTGATTATATCAACTATGAATGAAAATCTAACAACTCTTGGGGAAAGGAGATAGTTCATGCCCAAAACAATCTTCAAAAGGGTTGAATGATTTAGGAGGTATTTAAAGGTAATTGTTAAACAACAGAATAAATATATATTAAAATTTTAGATATAAATGCAACTGAAAGTTGAAGGTAATGCAGTCCATGACAAATTGAACAAAATGAACAAAATGAAAACAATTAAATTAGTACTAGTCAAGCAAATGTGAAACTGTATCTGATTGTCACTATTTTTATATCATTTTAAATTATTCTTTATCCAAAAGGACTTTATCTTTCATCCATTTAGATGTCTATTGGCTACCAAAATAGAATTTAAATTGTACCTTGCTATTCCTCAGTCTAGTTAATATTCCATGCATAATTCAAAGAGTGACATAATGTCTTTATGAAAGAAGTTCATATCACATCAAGCTGTACATAAAATTTTAGAAAGTAACTTCAATCTATGAGAAAAGTATATCTCCATCCTCTATTAGAATTTTTGCTATGTAATGTGTAAATGAACTGTAGTATTAAATTATTACAATAAGTTACATTGCTTCCCATCTAGTCTTGGTTCAAAATGCAAACATTTAGTCCTCCAAGCTGCACCAGTCAAGAATCCACATATATCAAATTTTAAGACAATTGTGCTATTTGTATAAACAATGTTCAAATGTATTTAAGTACTGGACACGAGATTGTCCAGGGATTGGACAACAACGAACAGGGATTGTTTGTTGAACCTGTAGGAACAGAGTATAATTGTTGTACAATTTCTTCACATACAAATTTCAACATAATATGTAAATCTCAAATGAAAATTACACTTAGTTGTAGTTGCCAAACCTCAATTGAATTATTCCCCTGTGTAGTAGAACATTTTGTATGGATTTAAGTGCAAAGACAAGTTTAGATAGGTCTGTAAGGGGTTCTTTTGCTTGATATTATGGTGTTCAAGATTGGGATTGGTATTATTAAAACAATAAAGTCAAATCCTTTTATAAAGAAATAACATTACTGTAATTAGCTGTACTATTTTTGAGAAGCTGACAAAATAAAACTCTTTTATACACAAAATTGTAAAAATAAATGCAGTCATTTATCTAAGTAAACAATTTTTTTCAAATATATTTGCAGTCAGATCTTACAAATGGATAGCAACCACTGTTAAACTTCCACTTAAAATAACTTTGAGGGCCTCCCTGGTGGCGCAGCGGTTGAGCGCTGCGCTGTGGAGCTGTCGGCAGCGGTGATGCGAGTTCAACGCCCAGCCGGGGGGAATCCCACATGGTGCGGCAGACCTCTCCTGCCTCGCCCGCTGCTCCCCTCAGCAGTGTATTTCTAATCTGCCTGTTCTGCTCCCCGCTCTGTCTCTGGTGAAGCCTCTCGCCGCCCCACGCCCCAGCTTGTATTAAAAATATATATATAACTTTGAAAACTGGGCTATGTTGCATTCTCCTTGTGTCTATTAAATGTTTTATTTTAGAATGGTAAAAATATATAATTTAATAAATTGTCATGTGAAGAATCTCTTCTTGCACAATAAATAAATATATATTAAACAAATACATTTTTAATAAATAAGAGATGATAAAATCATATCTTTTGAGTTAAGGACCATTGATACAAACTGCTTTGTTATTTGCTGGAAAGTGGAAACCATGTTTTAGGACAAATCACTTCCCATTTAATCTATTTTTTATTTTTTGTTATTATAATGAAGGTCACCTTGTATATCTCACTCAGAAGTTAATTTCATCTTGGAGACAAGAAATGAAAGACAAGTAATCACCTTAAAGAGATCTGATAATGAATTTGTATATACATGAAGAACAAAAAAGTAACCTAGTTCCATGTTCAAACTCAAAGAAAAGGATGAACCTACAAGAGAAAATTTCATAGATTCCTTCAATCATGAGATATACCGTTCTTAGAAAAGAGGGCACAAAGAATTCCATTATATCATATGCACATCTTTAACTTTTCCATTTTCAAAGTGGGCTTAGAAAGAACAAAGGACTTAGAACTGTTCAATGACATTATGCCAGGGGAAGTACTGTACTTGGGGTTCCATTCTGCCATCTCAAAGGGATTTTTTTTAGCTGTCAGAGTGCTTTTTAGCCTGTAGATAGTGTATGAGCAGGGAGAATTCTGTTTGTTCTTTTAAAAATAGTCCAAAACATTTCAGTCTTTGTGAAAATTTCTTGAAGCTTAAATAGGAAATAAATTCAAAGTCAAATTCCCTATTAAGCCATCCCTGTTACTTGTTTCTTATTCCACTGAGAACAGTATATCATAGTTCTACTGAGACTAAAATAAGCTCAATATAAAAATGGGAATAAACTATAGAAAAGTCTTTGATTTTACCTGAAAGTCAAACAGATCTTGAAGTTATACAAGGACACTTCAGTTTTATCTTCTTTTATTTTTAAGGTTAAAAAATTGTTACAATTGCCTACTTTAGTGGTCATGTCTTATTTAAAATTACTTTATAGGAAGAAAAATGAATTACATGTATATATTTGTGTAGGTCTGCACATGTGTATTTATATAAATTAGGAGACATGTGGAAAATATAGACAAAAATCTTTGTTATACATTTATAAAACATTCCTTGAAATATTGTTGGGGAAAATCATTGAGGCAATAGAGTTGCTAGGTCAGCACAGTTGATTTCAAATAACAGCTGCATTCTTATTATTTGCCTTCATTACTTTTAGTCAAATAACATTTAAAATATTCACAAGACATTTAGAAATATTTATAACTAACTCACAAAGTTCAAAACACTGTAAATGATACAAGAATGAGATCATTACTATGAACTTCCATTATCTATGAATTTCTAATTCCAGCCCAATTGCCCCATCCAGCAAGTTCATTGCTCAACTTTCCATAATTCTAAATTGATATTCAAAGAGATCAAACCAAATTACACATGCAAAGAAGAAGAAATGGTTTTAACTTTATTTGCCTCTTTATCAGCTCTTGTTATTTTCAGATATATACATTTTCCCCCCAATATATTGGTCAGGCAAAAGGCATCTAACTGTGATACTGATTTGAACTTATCTAATGACTAATGAGGTGAACTATATCTGTCTTGGCCATATATCTTTTGAGTTCTATGAAATAGATGTGGCACTGGTTACTTATTTCTGCTTAACATTATAACACAAAACATAATAGTTGAAAGCAAGGGCTTCCCCAGTGGTGCAGCAGGCTAAAGTGCAGCACTGTGGAGCTGTCGCAACACGCTGGAAGTTCGATGCCCAGCAGGGGAGATTCCCACATGGCACGGCAGGCCTCCTGCCTCGCCTGCTACTCCCCTCAGCAGTGTATTTCCATCAATCTGCCTGTTCTGCTCCCCACTCTGTCTCTGGTGAATTCTCTCACCGTCCCACACCTCTGGCCTGCACCCCAGCCTGTATGCATATAACTAATAAAATCTTTAAAAAAAATTTTAAAGAATAGTTGAAAGCAAAAGCAAAGTTATTATCAGAATTTTTGTGGGTTGAGTCTAGGCATGGTTTAGCTGGGTCTTCTGTTTAAAGTCCCACAATTCTACAGTCAAGGTTAAAAACAGACTGCATTCCTATCTGGACATTCAAAACTGGGAATAAATCAATTTCCAAGCTTGCCCAAGTTACTGAATTCATTTGTCTTGCCTATAATACTGAGACTCTGGATTTCTTGACAACACTCAGCAGCAACACACATTCAATTTCTAGAAGTTATCCCCAGCTCTAAAATTTATAAACAATCCCATGCCATAAAGACTTTCTCAGAATAGTAGCTGACTTTATCAAGCATGCGAGAAAAATTTCTAGCACAGTCAGCTAGCAAAATAGTCTAATGTAATGTCAAACAAACTTGGGAGTGATATTCCATCACTTTTGCCACACTTACTGGTTAAATTTAGTATACGGTCTGTCTATATTCAAAGCCATGGGATTTCACAAATGCTAAATACCAGGAGGTATGACCTGATGGTTGGACCACCTATAGCATCTGTCTACTAAACATTTTTATATCATTAGTCTATTGGTATTTTGGTGGTGTTCTTCTATTTTGTTATATACCTTTCAAATACATTATAGTAAATATAAAAATTGAAACAAAACAATAGGAAACATTAATCACTACCACACAATGAAGTCCAAATTAACACAATGATATAATTTATTTTTGCACATTGAAATACGTGAGAGTGTAGCTAAACATATATTTTTCATGTACTGCATTGTTGATGGGAATATAAAATATAAAATTATTTGAAGGAAAAGCCTTACTATGTATATACTAACTTTTGGTTTAACTAAAAGTTTAAGTTCATGTGTTAAACTCTCTCCATCAATTTATGAAATGACAATTAAGGAGGGTGGGGCATAGCACTCTAACTTTAGTCTGCTGCAACAACAATGGAAAACAAAATCTTCAGCACAGCAATGAGGACCCCTTCCAGAGAAGTTCATGCAGCTGAAGTTCCCTCCCTGCCTGCCTTAGGCAACTAGAAAGTTAGTGTGGCAAGTTAAGACTTCAGCAAATCTTAATTTGATCCACTTTCATCATTGACACTCTGGAATAGGAACTCCCATAGTCTTGAAGTCAACTTACTTTAATTCCCTTTTGAACATAGATCCATGGTCCTATGTAGTATGAACAGACAGATTCAGACAAATAAACAGGGCCAATCTGACATACAAATAAATGTTTCTCTGTGAAATATTTTTATTTTACTTCAAGAAATAGAAAAGCAACTTAAGAAAAACAACTCTATAGCATATTCTCAGTGGCTTTAGAAGATTTGGTATCTTATACTGATCAAAGAAATGAAATTTAATCTGAAATTTAATTCAGTGAAAGAAGCTGAAATGTAATAGCTTAGGTTTCCAAATTGTTATGTAATTTTTAACTGCTGTGGTCTAAAGGAAACAGAAACTCTTAGGTAATGCTAATTGGAGAATAAATAGGTAATTTCATTCTGAAAAGAAACTTAACATATGTAATAAAAACTTCAAAATAACAAGAGGTTTTGATCTGGTAGTTGCATTTCCAGAAATTTTAAATCATCATTTATCATTATAAATAATCAGTAAACAAAATCAGTGTACATAAAATTTATGTACAAAGAATTTGTGTACATTAGTTAAAATAGAAAAACAATCTGTTTGCATTAGAGTATCAGTAAATAAAAGGCAGTATTGAAATGCCCTACAAACAATTTTCATTTGAATTGAATGGAAAGGAACTTAGCACATATGTTTCATTTTCATATCAAGACAAAAAAATAATTCAAATTAAGATGGATAATAATTCTGCTATTTGTATGTTCAAGTTATAATTTCAACAAAGTTAAGGCAAATTTTTCTTTTCACTCATACTCTATTTTTCTCTTTCAAGAAGACTGAAGTTGCCAGGGATCTCTATGTCCCTGATTTAGAAAAGCTTTGTTTTATACATCTTCTGTCCCACCAACTTGCCTGGCCTGATCTTGGTGTATTCTGATACCCACTGTATCTACTACTTACATGCATGGTCCCCTCACAATTCTGATCTCAAAACCCTTGTTCTATGAGTCTGCTGGATCACAATGCCAGTCCTTACAGGTCAGCTGACCCCAGCAGCATTTTCTGATCCCTTTCTAAACTGAGACTATGCAGTGCTCAAGATTTTCTACTTATAACTCTCTCTAACCAGTGCTCATATGGCACTTGGGTACTGGTTTGTATGTGAAAAATCTCAGAGCCTTGAGTCCCCAGGGGTTTTTACCCTGGGAGTCCTTCGATTTGGGGTCCCACCAGATTCAGAGTTTTAATGTTAGGAGAGAGCGGCATTATTTCTTATATTGCCATGTCTACCCTCCCTATTGTCATGGTATCTCCTCCCTTGAAAATTGGCTATACTTGTATCTTAACTGAATCACTCTGTAGTTTATGTCATAAACTCTCATTTTAAGTATGCCAGACTGTGGCTTCTTGGAACCTAGGGATCTTTTTCTGTCTCATCAAAGTCTAGACCTTAAAAAGTTTTGTTCTCAAGATTGTAATTCATTTTGCACTGTAGTTAACAGTATTTTTAGACTGCACATAACCTCATATTCAGGTCAGGGTGTATTTGAAGCTAACTCTGCTTTCTGAATAGTGGTGTGGGATAATATAATTTTAAAAAAGGATGGAGGGAAGCAATTTTATTATTTCATTCATGCAAATACACATAGAATTGAGAATAAAAATATGCTACATTATTTTATCTTGTCTACATTCTATTGTCATTTTCTATAATGATATTTCTAAAATGAATGTTACTTGTGTGACCTGATAAAATTATCAAAGATACTCAATTACTTTTTGTATAATTATTCTATGTGGATCTATTAGTCTCACTCTTCTTTTTTTTTTTAATTTTTTTTTATTGCTATGTCTTTTACATTTTGTATTCCCCTTGGGCAGCCCACCACCAATTCACCCGTGATCCCTCTCCATGGTCCCCTGTATTCTCCTCTCTTCCATTTTGTGCCCTTATCCTCCCCTCCGCCCCCCACCGCTGAGTGTCTCTCTCCCACCCGGCCTCCCTATAGTCCTGTTATAAGTGAAACCATTCGATATTTTTCTTTTTCTTTCTGGCTTATTTCACTGAGTATGATTCCCTCTAATTCCATCCATGTCGCTGCAAATTTTTTTTTTATAAATATATATTTTTATTGTTATTTATGTCTTTTACATTTTGTATTCCCCTTG
>PVIJ01008586.1:0-73097 GCA_004024925.1 Scalopus aquaticus
TTTAGTGAGGACTTAGTGAGACCCCAAGTCTTGAGTATTGAAGGTACAAATACTAACAGTGGCATTTCTGGATCGTAGGCTGAGGAAGAAGTGTCCTAGGGATGAGATCCTGTTGGTTCACGGTTGAAATACCAAAATCTGGTGACGAGTAGGTGAAGTCTGTGGGGCCTTGTCCACAGGTGCTGAGTGTCTTTCCCCTGTGCGGCCACCTGACCGGCTCCATCCCCCACCACAGGTACACACAGGCATGCCCAACCTAGCCAGCCAAAAATCTAAAGCAGTGTTTTCTTCTTGATTTTTAAGACTTGAAGAAGGTAGTGCTGACCTGAGGAAACAAATGTCACAGTTAGAAGAAGAACTCGACCAGGAGAAGAAGAAGTACATAATGTTGGAAATAAAGCTGAGAAACTCAGAGCGGGCACGGGAAGATGCAGAGAAAAGGAACCAGCTGCTACAGAAGGAAATGGAGGAGTTTTTTTCAACTCTGGGGAACCTGACTGTTGGAGCAAAAGGTGCCAGGGCCCCAAAGTAAAGTGTGGGCAGAGCTTGCTTCTGCTGAGTTGCTTGCCCTCCCTTCAGCAGAGATGGCCACCTGCCACATGAAGAGCCAGAAGCCCCTGCAGCCTCAGTGGTGCCAGGCTCTCCAGAGCCAGCTGGAGCGAAATGTCCTGACACCCCAGGGAAGTCCAGGAGCCCTCGCCCCACACGGGACCTCATGCTATTCCATGGTCGGGTGTGAGAGGGGACAGTCGAGTGCCTACCAAAACAGATGGCACCGGGGATCCCCGTAGCCCACCAGGAACATTTTGCATTCTTTATTAAATTTGCTCTGGAAGCATGATGCCTGATGACCGACTCCTTTATGTCCTGTGAAAGGGGGGTTACCAAGTGACCTCTACTATTTCTTACAAACTTTAAAGTCCGCAAATTACCCCCATGGGTGGAATGGTGTGGGCCCTTCAGAAGCAGAGTGTCAAACCCCTGAGTGGCACCCAGCATTGTCACAGTCACTGAAACTAGATTTACGCAAATCTCTATTTCATTGCTACGCTCAAGGCAGAACAATTTTCCTCCCTCCCATCTCCCTCTAGCCACTGGGTCAGGGGTCCTTTGCAGCTGGTTTTCAGTCTGCTACCATAATCTGCTTTCCTGTACTTGGCCCAGCTCTGCTCCAGAGACAGAGGGTCAGAGTTTAGCCTATAGCCTCTCTGCTTCTGAACCCTTGGTCTGTACAGGGAGACAGGGCATGTGTCTGAAGGAGAGGTGGCCCATAGATATGGGAAGTGCCTACTCTCTGTCCTCAGTCAGGCTTTGCCCCATCTTCCTTCCAGTCTTCCCTTAAGCTAGTGCTCCTCCTCCTCCCTTCCATATCCGCTCGCCTTCCTCCTTCAGTTCATCCTTAAGACTTAAAGGCCCAATTAGGACAGGATCCCTTGGTGCCTTACAGGGCAAACAAGAAATGGCCTCTGAGCAGAGAGGACTGACCTCTGGGGCACAGGAAATGCCAGGGCCAGTGTCCCTTCACCTGCTGCTCACAGCATCCTTATAGATTACTTCTGGCTTCCCCCAAAAGAAATCAAAGTGCCCTAATTTCTGACCACTGTGTCTAAAAGTCATTCAGACCTACACCAAGGAATTAAGTATAAACTATACTGTCAATGTGCTGCTAGGAAAAGCTGGATCCACACCATGAGGTGCAAAGCCACAGGCCCAAGCTGGCTGCGAAAACCTCACTGTGGTGAGGCAGGCTGACCACTGGCCCCCTGCCAGCCACTGATGGCCTCATCGGACAGATGCCTTCCGAGGGCCCCAGCAGCATCAACACTCAGAGCTCTATTGGGGAACTATAAAGAGGAGGGGTCAGTGGAAATAACATGCATTGGTTCTCAGATTCCCTATCATCACAACAGGCAACCTAGGTGATAAGTTTTACCTGGAAGTGAAATTTTGCATTCACCTCTAAGTTAAGGAGAAAGGGAAAAGAATATGAAGTGACTAGTTCCTCAAAACAAACTAGTGATGGGACTAGGCTCCACGCGCCCCATTCAGAAGGGAAACTGAGACCTGAAGAAAGGCAGGAACACCAGTGCAATCTTAGGAGCTCAAGTTCCTGTGCCACATTCCGGAATTCTAGTGACTGACCTAGAAAAATACCACCAGGCTATCAAAGGAGCAGAAAAGACCAAAGAGAGTTCACATGATGAAAGAGAAGTTGTCTTTTTAGCCACTAATGTTGGCAAAGGTTCTGTTTCCTGGCAAGTCCTTGGCCAAAACCAGCTCATGAGCCACAACTGCCACCTGCTGGCAGAATTCAAATGTGCAAGTCTAAGTTTTCTCTAAAAATTGACAATATTCCCTAGAAATTCTGTCCTCCAGTTTCCATTTAACAAGTACTGTCCACTTTGTCTATAAAACATTGACATCTGTCTTTGAAACACACTGTGCGATGAGACTAACAGGTTCCCTGTCTCCATCCTCTTTGGTCCCCATCCACTTCAGTTGAGGGTACACCTAACGAAAAACCTATTCCCAAACCTGTGGATTCAAGCTGAACTTATTATTGTAATGACAATATTACACTAAGCCAATGAAATAGGCATGAGAAAATATAACTAAATACTTTTTTGAAAACTTAATGATTTAGATTGATTCAGTGAGATAGTTTTAAAATACTGTTACACTAAATATAAATCAACCATAAAAGAGTAGAAAACTGGGCCAAAAAAGTTGAGGATTCTACTCTCAGATTAAGTGTTTTAAAATTCTATTTGACTTTAAAGAAAAAGTTGGAAATTGTAAATCTCATACTAAAAACACAAGGTATCAACATATTAAAAGAAAAATGATGCATATTTTCTATGATAAATAATTTTAAGGGTGTGTGTGTGTGTGTTTATGATAGAGGCAGAAAGGTATTTCCTATTTTACCTGAATGTTGAATAATGGAGCAGGCATGAATCATATTTATTTCACACTTCAGAATGGCTTCATTCTGAGCATGTTGCTATTTTTTTTTTGATGTCACTTATTATGCGCAGGCCAAAGAATGTGCATATAACCCTGAACAGGGCTTCAGAATGGAGTCCATATATGCACATTCTTTGGCCTGTGGGTAATAAATGAAATAAAAAACAATAGCAACATGATTCACTGACTTCCTTTTTAATGCAGGGCCCCAGCTCCCCGCAGAGTTCTCCCAATATCTGAAGTAATCCTGTCCCAAAGGGTCATAGTTTGTATATAGGCGTTCACAGCTAAGTAGATATGTTACCCCACTGCTGCTGTTGCCTTTCTCCAAGAAGCAGCACCTTTGCCAGAAATCACTTCCCTTTTCTTCCAGGTACATCACTTTTATTTCCATGCTCCATCAATCCCTGTGAACTGAACCATAAGATGCCAAAATTGTGTGGTGTACGTCTGTGACATAGCAGGGAGATAAAGCTGTGGAAATCATTTTGGCATGGAGCAGATTTGGGGTAATTCTGCTGCAGCTATAAGATCTAGAGGAAATTAAACCGAGATGAAGGCAACCGCACAGTGTGATTGTTGTGCCAGCCATTCTGAGCACATTGCATATGTGTTTCATTCAGTCCTTAAGGTAAAGGTGACATTCTCCCCACTTCACACTGAAGGACTTGGAAGCACAGTGAAGTTAAGGATCTGGCCCACAACCACACACAGGGTCAGTGGAGATGAGCTTCAATCTCAGGAGTCTAATTTCGGAACTTAACTCTTATTATTAGTTCATGTTGAACAGATGCTGGCTCTATCCTTTTATACATTATCACACCAGTCATGCTATGAAGGTTGTGTATAGGATGCAAAATGAGTACTGTAAGAGAGACCTCTAGATCAGACAGGACAGGAGACAGGGGAGATGCCCTGACTGATGTGACACCTGGATTCAATTTTGTATGAATATATGTGAGTAAAGCTAGAAAAGGGCAGTGTGTGAGAGAGGGAGGAAGGGAAGGAAAGAAGAAGAGAGGAAGAGAGAAAGAAAAGAGGGGGAGGGGGGGGAAGGGGAAGAGGGAAAAAGAAAAGGGGACAAGAACCCAGTCATGGAAGGTGGGCTACACTGTTAATCATTAGCTTTAAGACAGGTTCCACGCTCCCCCCCCAAAAAAAAAAAAAACTACCAAAAAAAGACAGGTTTCCCCCACTGCATATTATATCCACTATAGAGATTCACAGGCTCTCCATGTAGGGATAGAGGGAGTAAGACATAGGTCATGGCTTTTATAGAACTTACAATCTAGTGTTACAGACAGAACATACAGAAGTATTAAAAATAAAGCAGGCTCCAAAATGGTGTCACTTATGCCAAACCCTGTTATCACCAAGCTGTGACAGTTTTGGCTCTCCCAGAAATGGAACCGAAGCAGTCAAAGCAGTCAAATCAGTAGTCCCCTTACCTGCCCTAGTTAGGTAATCCAGCTGATAGACCACTGCTATCCCCTAAAGAAAGTAACTTTGTAATAACCAACCCACCTACTTGCCTAACTTTCTTTCTGCTCCCATCTGCCTGTAAAAGTCTTTGTATGGTGACTTGAAGTTCCTTTTTTATCTGCTAGATCCAATGCTGCCCAATTCACGAATGACTGAATAAAATCTTCAAATCTTACTCTTGTTGACAGAAGTAAGCAAACATAAGATACATTCAGATTTTCTAAGTGTTCTGAACAAGGTGATCCCGGGGGTGTATTTTAGACATTTGGTAAGGAAGTCCTCTCTAAGGGTGATGTTTGAATTAAGACTGTAGGACAGGATGTGCCAACCATGCAACCGGCAGTTGTAAGCCAAAGGGGAAGAGTTCTAAAATTAAGTCTGAGTGCCAGCGCTCTTGTCAGCATGGTGGCGATGGACAGGGAGCCAGGCAGGGACCAGACACTTGAGGGCCCTGATAGTAAGGCGTTATTTTTATTCTAAGGGAAATGTGAAAGCACTGTAGGCATTTAAAGCAATGGACATAAATTGACTTGCCTTCCATAGGTTCCCTTTACTGGTAGAGCATGGATATCAAATTTGGGGGCAGGAGAAAGAAAAATAGCTCAGGGAAATTAGCTATCACCGTGGTCCCAGTCAAATGTAGGGGAGAGGTCAGAAGCTAAAGAGAAATGTGCTAAAGATAGAGAGGAAGAAGCTAAAGAATGAGAGGTGAAGAAAAGACACCAAACCCACGCCAGTCCGGAAATCCAGATGTAAATGGGAGCAGAGAAATAGGGTGGTCAAGTGGAAGGGGCAAGAAAGAGCTTTTTAAAAATGGGACTACGAGTATGCTTGTAGGCTGCTAAGAATGATGCAGTAGAGGAGAGACTCACCTTTATTCCCCATTAGGTCTATTTTGTTTCTATTCCTTTCTATTAATTCTTGATCTTGTATATTGAGTTTTTCACATCCTGAATCTGTTAGTTTCTTAAGCTTCTACACTTTAATTTTATTCCTGAGTTGAGTTGCTTTTCTGAATTTTCTTTTATCTCTTTGAGTTTCCGTGATTGCTATTTCAAATTCTTTATCCATTAGGAGGACATAATCTTACATGTCTTTGAGTTTGGCTTCTGGAAAGCTGTCATTCTCTCCTGGTGATGTCATATCACCTTGAGGTTTTTATTTGCCTAGACTGTTTTTTCCTATTGGGAATATGTATTAGCAAACTTAGAACCGAGATTTTTTTTTTTTGTTTTCCAGCAGGTGGTGCTATGGCTTTATTTTTCTGGTTATTGCTAGCTGCCCTAAGAGCTCAGGTCAGCAACTGCTATGTCAGCAGTACGGGGCAAGTATACAGGGGACCAGCTGCTATCATGAACTACGGGAGTAGGGAACCTGGTTTGTGGGGATGACTTTGCTGGGATCCCAGATTTGATACTCAGCAATCTATCTGCTGCCAGTACCCTTGACTGCACTAGTACAAATCCTAAAGAGTGAAGAGGGATTGCAGTCTAGTTTCCAGTTGTCCTCTTTGCTGGGGTAGTATCCTAAATAGAGCATCTCAGTGACAGCTTTGGGCTTAACCTGGGCAAAGGGTGTTTCTCTCCGCAAACTTTATGCTCTTTTTTCCCCAGGGTCCCTGGCTGGGCCAGAGCACTGCCATCTCCCTTCATCCAAACTTCCACATCTGTTCAATTCTACCTACCTACCTTCCATCACATTGATATGTCAGTCTCTTCAACTTCCCTCCTAATGAAGTCTGTGTTGTTCTCGGTGGTGCAGGAGATGCTTCAGCCTCACCAGTTTGCTGTGGAATTCTCACTGGTGTCCCACTTCTGGATTATTGTTCCTCTTGGAAGTAAAGCAAGGGATGTCCTCTGTCACCACTGTGAATAAAAAACAAAAAAAGGGCATTCTGTACCAAAGGACTGTATAAAAGGACTTGACTCTCTCAAATGATTATCTTTAGCTCTCCAGACACCAATCTCTGCAACTTTATGCTAACTAGACTTACTCTGTCTCTTACCCTCCTAGACAAAGTCTGGTTTTATTGTTCCCCTTTCTGACAAGCTCCTATTGCCTTTAAAATGAACACAACCCCTCGAAAATGCTTCAGTTATGGTCTTCACCTTTTCAATCTTATTGCACACTATATTCTCTCGTCATATACCAACACCCATCTCATTCCTTGTTTATGCACGCATTTTTAAGCCTCTGGGCGTTCCCCTGGGCCTTCCTGTACCAAGTTTCCAAAAAGGTACCTTCTGTGAAACCTTCATTTTCAACCAATCCCGCCTGTGTCCCTTCAAGGATGGACCTTGTTTCTTGACATGATGCTTATTTCAATCAGCCTGACTAGAATCTAAGTATCATTCATTTTGTATCTCTTCTCATTCCCAGCTTTCAACATAGGGTCTAAGATTCATTAATGCATTCATTAAATGATGCCTGTAAATGAAATATATTAAACTCTAACATGTACAAAGCATATTTGGAGTATCTTTTAGTTGAAAAGTCCAAATATATGACACATAAGCTGTAAAAGCTAAAAATACTTTTTAAATCATGAAGTACAAATCGGTTTTCTTTTAAAGCCAATGGGCCTTTTAAGGAACAATATTAAAGTAATATAGTTCCTGATTAACAAGGATTACTCCATTTTATTTGGTGTCACTAGGGTATTATGGCTGGTTGGAAATTAAGTCCATACTCTGATGACTAGTTTTGTCAGTCTCTCACCAGAGCTTCTCTAAAGACTTGGTAAACACAATGTTTCCAGTCAGCAATTTTGTCAACTGGTGAAGCTATTAAATCAGGTAAAAACTTGCTCCATCCTTTCCTTTCCTCAGAACAGAAAAGTGTTAAGTACAGACATGGTGTGGCAGCATGGATACAAGGGTTAACTGAAGCAAGAGCTGAGCAAGATAAGAATCATACAGAAGAGGCTGGGCATATGCAACAAGCAACCCTGGTAGCTACATAGCAACCTACCCCAAATGCAAAGAGAACGTACACGTGGTAAGAACACCCTCAACGCTAAAATTCCATGTTTCGAAATAGATCCTTTAACAATACTTACATTTGCCAAGTGACCATTATAGCTGCTTTCAGATAGCTGTCATGACCTAGGTTAAGAGCATTGAAGCAATTTCTCTTTTTAGGTAAGTTTCTCCAGTGATTTCAAACAGCAGAAAGGCAAGACTCAATAAACCAGAAAACCAGGATGATAATTTAGGTCATGTACAATCTGCATAAAATCCAAATCTCAGAAAGCAGTCCTAACACTATCCCTTTTGTCCCAACCTACAGGAAGTTTTAAAATTGTCAGATAAATTTTTTACCACAGATTTACAATTTGTTTTCAATGAAAAAACGTCATAATTTTCATACCACTTTTTTCTTTTTTATTTAAAATATTATAACCAATTAACATACTAGATAACATTGTTTACATTCCAGTGGTGCATGTTTAATGACTAGGGCATAAATGATTAAAAACCACAGTAATTATCTCAGCATTCCCTACAAAGTGCCCCATTTTGTCTACAGGCGAGGAAAGGGAATGGAACACAGGGAAGGGAGAGGAATGAAGGAATGGCATCATATAGGGAAAAAAGCAAATGTTCATTATCATACTTAAGCTTTCAGGTTCTAAAACCTATTAAACAGGATAATCTGTAATGAGAAAATAGATGTCACAGTCCAGGTAGACAGCTAGTTTAACTTCATCATTCAGCTAAAAGATTAAGAGCTTCTCAAAAATATACCAAATATCGGGCCTACAAAAGTAATTTATTTCTTCGTAAAATTTACTAAGATCTATTCCTTTTGTAAAATGTAAAGAATGGACTGGTATCACGAGCAGGTTCCTACTTACAAAAACAAGACAGTAATAATGTCCAACGAGCACATCTAACACAATTTTCCAAGATATACAGTGAAAGAATTTACACGTGAAGTCTCTCTTACTGATGCAAGGTATATATTTTACATACTGGTATTGTGTTGACATTGGCTATGAAGTATTTAACACACATTTATAATTTCACACTCAGTAAAGATCTAACAGTAAGGGCAACAGATTACTTGGGAAAGCATAGAAAATTAGTGTGAGGTAGTTCAATAAAAACCTAGTTTAATTTGTAAGCTGTGAGAATAGAACATTGTGCAAAACTAATCCACAGGTATTATTTCTCAAAAGTTTCAGGAACGAAGAGAATCTAAACCAGAAATGGCCAGAAAATATTACTCTTACTAGACTCTCCTTAAGAGCACTTAACTAAGAGCAGTTATTTTGAAATTAGGACTTTGTTTTCCTTATTAGTTTTCTAAATCATACCCCAAACTATACATTTCTGCTTCAATGCCCTTTACCTCTTTATCTTTCTTGCTTTTAAGGAAAAACTGGTTTCCTCTGAATCGGGAAAAACCTAAGAGAGATCAATAGAAACACAATGTATACTAAAATGTAAAGGATATGAAGAGGCAACATTTAAGAGGCCTGCTAATGACAAAATAGTGCTGTTTGGATTTTCTACTGTTAAAGAGTTTACTGGGGGTCATGGGGCTTCATGCAGTCACTCTACAGCTAATGTATGACTAATGAACGACACTCACAAACTACAACAGTATTCTGAAAACAGACTATGTTTTAACCTCAAAATGTTGTGCAGGCTGTGCCTAAGCAACACTGAGTAGTTATAAGTCTTCACATGTGTAGCACATACTGGCCAACAACGTAAATCAAGTCTTACCTATAACCCCAAAAAAGTCTCACTTGCCGACTGCTGATTTCACTATCAGACACTGACCTCTTTTCACCTTCCTCTTTTAAGACAACACAGCAGAATTAGCATGGAAGAGAATAATGAAAAGGCTTCCAGGAAAGCTTGCTGTTTTATATATAATCAAACCTCTCTGTATTGCTAAGGGGGTTATGTAGCAACCTTCTCATTAAAGAGGTTGGCATTCCTCTTAGGAAGTCTGGTGTTAATGCACTATGTTTTTACCAACTTGGAAGAATGCATACCAGGGACAACTAGCGCCAAGTGTGTGTGACAAAATGAGAACTGCTGGGCAAGCAGTATGAAAGAGTCCAGAAGTTCCATCTATATATTTTGTAATTCAGCGATCCCAACAGCACAATCATTTTACCAATGTATACAATAGTCAGTATACATTAGAGGGTAACAATAGGAATCAGGAAGAAATGTAGGAAAAAACAAGTGTTCCTTTCCTAATCTATAAAGATGAATGATAAATCTTGGCCGAAATAATTTTCTGGTAGTAAGGTGGGAATATTAAGTACGTAAAGTTGAAAAACCAAAATGTAAGATAAGCAAGGTACCTTTACATAAATACTGCTTGACAGAAGTTTTATTTATTAGTTTTCTTAAAAATATCCCACAAATATTTACGATGTTTTAAAGGTTCAAAAAGCTTCTAAAATAAATAGAACTAGACTATCCTTCGCCTAATAGACTTGAGAGGGAAAGCTGAATTTAGATATATTGTAAAAACCTAAACACAACATTTAATAAACAGATATTGTTTTCAGGATATAACTTAAGTATTTTAGTCTACATTAATAAGAATTTGTTTTCTCTGAATCAACTTAAACATGCTGGTTGGCAAGTGGTAGCTGGCATTTTATAACAAATGTCATAATAAAATGACATGGTTTTCCTTGCTTAACCAAAGTATGTATCAAGAGATGCCTTTATCAGCAATCAAACATGAAATATGGGAATCTTCTGTCAGCATGTCAGTTGTTAAAGTGCAATAGTGAAATAATCTATCCTAGAGAAAATAAAGCTAATTAACTGTCAAACTAACACAGAACACACTCACGTTCAACTTTTTGCTGAAATCCTGAATCCAATCCTGTTTTTACGATTCAAGGGCTATCATACTCTCAAAACTCTACTTTGGCAAATAAAATTAACGCACCATTTTGTGATGAAAAAGTTAAAAGTTTTAAAAGAGGTTGGAAATCAAGACTTTAAAACAAAGCTGGTATTTCAAAACATATAAAAAGGCTAATGTAGTTTAATGCTAGATATTGCACATTAACAATGACCTAAATAAAATTCCTCACTCAAAATAATTTTTGCACTATGTATTTGAATAACATGCCAATAGAACTTTCACACAATGCATGTTGAGCTGCCCCAGTTCTTGCTCCTGGTGGTCATTAATACCAATAGGTTTTCTGCCTAGAGCCTTGTCACTTATTTGTGCATTTCCCAGTTCAATACATGAAATCCCTCTTGTTCCAAACAAAACAAAACAAAACAAAACAAGGGGCCTGGGGCATGACAGACAATGTATTTCTGAGATAATGAGACTCAATGACATTTTACTTAAGAAAAATTCAGTTATAGAGAAATAATTCTGCAGATATAAAATGTAAACAGTTAACATACACTTGTCAGGAGCAGCACCATTCTTACACTACTCAACATCCAAATTGCATGTTTTATTGAAAATCAGGTATAAAAAAATTAAAGACTATGACAAAATAATCACCACTTAAGCCTGCTCTGCTCAATGTGAAGAAACAGTCCTTAGAAAATGATATCCTATATATGGCTGTGTGCTACTATTTTCAGATGAACGGTATATTGCTCATTTGATACATTACACCTACAGAAATCTAAGTAGGCTTCGAAACCTCCCAACAGTTAGTACAAATATAATTATGCTACATAGGTAGAATCAAATGGCCAAAAACACCATGCAAACTGGTGCTCAACTGACTGATACTTTAATAGGAAACTGGAAAAATCCAAGGGTCTCACTCTGCAGGAAAGGGGAAAACCAGACTCTAGATCACTGCTGGAACCTACAGCCTGAGCAGATTATCTTGATGTATACCAAAAAAGGCTCATAGCTAGTAGAAATGAACCATCTGTTTATTTGTATTGAAATGTATTATTCATGAAGTATCCTCTTGACTTTATGTAATCATAAGTTTCAAGCATGCCACAAATCTGCAGCAAACACCATATTCTTTTCACTTATGTCGGGGGGTGGGGTGGGTGGGAAGGAAGGTGATGGCAGACACTAAGCATCTTCAAAGACATATTCTGAGTTATTCTGCCACTTAGACGATGGGGCTTTTTGCCAAAATTCATATGGGATTACCTACCAATTGTAATAACTAGGTTAAGATCGGCAAGTAGCAAATATTGGAGGTTTCCTTTTAACACGTTCATCATTTACAGTAGTTATTCCTGAATATGACTGGCTACAGGTTATCTTCCCTCACTCCTCTGGGGTAATTTCATTGATAAGCACATAACCCTGAAGGATAGCATCATGAACAAAACATTTGAAATAAATTCTAATAAAAAACTATAAAAATCTTAAATAATTCATGATATAGGCAAGTCACCACATAATAGTTGCTTTGATAAACAAAATCTTACAAAATCAGTAAAAAAAAATCAGCAGCATAAGATAAAGCAAATATGCAAAAATTTAAACCATGATAAAATTAGGTTTACATTATACAGTTAATTACAGCAAAAATACAATACAGTTTTGTTGCTGTTTTAAAACACAACTTAAGTTTTAAATTACATCACTTGAAATTAAAAAAAAATAAACTACTTTACTACAAAATGAATTCTACATTTTTGAAAAATCACTCAAAAATAAGACCACTGAATTGTTTTCAAAGTAGTTCTATCAATGACTAAACGATCCCCCATCCCTCCTACCTCCCCCACCCCCCAAGGCCCAAGTAGTCATCTACAGCAGCCCAGAGGTCCAGCTGATGCTTCTAGACTGCTGTCTGTATCCGAGGCCAAAGTCGGATCTGTTGACATTGAAGACACATCATTGACAGACGACGATGACGATGGATGCTGAGAGCCACTGATCACTGCTGCACCTGTGCTATGAGAAACAAAACAGCAAATCAGTTGCAGAGAGAGTTGCAGACCAAGTTACGTCTACTATACTATCTCCTGGTAAATAATCTTTCTCTTTGGTTTAAAGGCTCACTGAAGATAACCACAAGTGACATTCTACACAACACTAACTTAAAACATTCCACATTGCATCTTCTAAGGCAGAGAATTCTGCAAATTGCTAGAAGCCTGGAGTCCTAGATTTTCTAAGTTCTTTCAGTTCAAGACAAGATTTATTAAGCTGAAGCTATATAAACAGTCATACAGCAAGATTCATGATGTGCTTCAAAGTGTTTGTGAATAATGCTAATAACACCTGAAAAACTGTCTATATTGCATTTTGTTGGAGAGAGGATCTCAAAGGGATCTATGACTCAAAAGCTAAGAAACTACTGCCCTAATAAAAAAAATGATTGATGACATATTTTCATTGTAAAGTCCAAACAATATTTCTGGTACATCTTGTTTTAAAGTAAAAATAAATACAAATAATAAAATAACTTTCTTTGGATGTGAACTAAATTCAACTGTCCTGGTTTACATGAGCTAACTGGACTTGTTGGGGTCATTCAAGTGCCCTAGCTATGTAAACTCAGGTCTTATTTCTATTCTAATATTTACTAACTGCAAATATGAATTTATTGAACAGAGTAGAGGTGGACTGTTTCTCTTGCCAAAAGTTGTCTAATAAGCATTTCCTGGATTTTAAAAAGTAATAGGAATATTTAACCTACAGAAAAATTCTCTCAAGGGAGTTGGATTAGAAAGGCAGAGGAATGATACCGTGAGGTGGGATAATATGTTAAAGGTGATTCATACACTAGATAAGTACTTTTCAATCACATGACAACTAAAAAAAGGTCATTCCAATTTGAGTATATTATATGGAGATTATTCAAGAGCGCACTTATGAAATAAAAGCAATAGTTTCCAAACTGAAGACTAGGAGAATTCTATGGGGAAGTTTCAGACATCCAAAATGCTGAAACCAGACAGGATGAACCACTGCTCCAAAACCCAGCATGTCAGTGTTTGAGATAATAACTCTATTCTGTCAAATAATGAGCAATAAAACACATATATGAAAGATCCTCTGAGAGAGTGTCATCACAGGCAAGAAGAAAACAGCCAAACGCATGGGAACAGCAAATCGTTAGGTTGGTGTACAGAGGACTTGGAGACAGATGGAACAAAACCACAAGAAACAGAGCACGTGATAGAAGGTGAAATGGGAAAGGAAAGCAGATTTAGTACTTCAGATCTGACAGAAACAGAAAAGAAAAATAAGATAACCTTCTGGATCCAAGACAGGTCAGTTAGGTTCCCAGTCAGAGTAAAGTGAAGAAACTATACTTTTAACAACTTCATACAACACTATAGAAATGCACTTTTCTGAATGGTTATCATGGTTAATTTTCAAGATTTGTATTGAAAACTTTTAAGTCATAAAAGGATTCTACCATATATACTTTTCAATGCCTCTTTTAATCCAAATTGCTTAATCTGATAAAAATTAACTTTTGAATGTATAGTTAACTCTTTAATGTGAAAATATCTAAGAAAAGAAAAATACTAGTTTCTGAACTTTAAAACAAATTCTTAAATATCTGAGTGGCAATAATATGGGAAATATTTACAGTATCTGGGTCATTTCCTTTAAGTCTCTACATAATCAAAAACACTCAAACTCACATTAATATTAGTCAAACCAAAATAAAGCCAGGAAGGCAATTCAGTGGGAAAACATATATTTCATTTTTAAAAGTAAAAATGGTATTGTGATTATGTGATATTTTGATTTGTCAAAGACTGTTGTTTTTACATATAAGCAACAACTGGGTATTTTTATAACAGCTTAATTTACTAATACTCTTCTTTGCAAGCTGTTATTCAGAATACAGACAATGTCAAGGAATCTGTAGTCCTGTCCTTTCTACTACCTATTTTGTAACCAGAGTAAATATTGTCCAGGATCTAAACTTTTCACATATATATTAAGAATATGACTTTTCTAGTTATCTCATGCGATTATTGAGTTTATTCAAACATATGACATCACTAGGGCATTATGCTAAAGTATAAAGGTATCCTCAATAATGGACTTTTCAACTCCCACTCAAACCTCTATCATGAAAAGTTCAATTGTACCACTATATATCAACACAAAAACAATTAGTTAACTATGCTAGTAAAGCATTTATAACTTTTGCTACAACTGAATAGTAGGTAATTACTGAGACCAATTTATATATTTAACAGAATCTATGTTATAATTTCTTCTTTGATGACAATACCACCAAAAAAATGCTTTAAAATTCTGTTCTTCAGCAGAATGTCAACGCAAGAGAAAAGATGAATATATTCTGAATATATTAGGTATGATGTGTTGCTACAACAATGTACCAGTGCTTTTAAATTTAACTGTACAAATTGTGCTCCTTATAATAATTAAATTTTAAACAATGACAGCATATATGGAAAGAGCTATATAGGTCTCAGGTCACTAAAGATTACAACACAAGCGGTAAACCGTGATCTTAACCAAGCTTATATTGTAACCAACCTAAAGGAGAGGGCTGCCCCCGTATAACTCCGTTCTTGGTTCGCTCCTCCAAGTCCATAACTTCCTTGTATATTAACTCTGAAAAAGATGTTAACAAAAATGAACTTTTCAAAGCCTGAAAGCCAATCTCACAAGATACAGTTTAAGTGAAAATTTACACACATTATGTACTTTAAATGGTGTCCTTACAATGGTAGAGGGTCTGCAAGTGTCAGCCTAAGATTCAAAGGTGTCAATTCCTCTATCCTTAACCATGAATTATACTGGAAAAAATAAAATCTCTCTTAACTAATGTTCCTAAAATTAGATTAAGAATAGTGCTGAATAGTGCTGAATTTAGAAGTTTTATCTTTCTTACTCCACCAGAACTTTGTAATACACCATACCAAACCACGTATCATTCTGTACTAAAAGACTTGCTTAATTCTGTCTCCATGAGAACTAGAAACACGTTTGTCTTACTAACTTCTATTTCCTGACCCCTGGCATAGTACCTGGTATACTGTGGATGCTTACACAGACACCTGTTAAAAGATTTTAAATCGGAGTGTGTGGAAGCTTCTTTGATCAGAAGTGAAATATAAGTATATTCCTATTAGAGGAAAAGAAGCAGGCAGCTACACTGTCACCGTCAAGACTTTTCCATGGAACTCTTGTTCTTTTACTAGGTGCCTGGGCAGTAGGTAGACTGTTGTGAGGTCTGTTCCAAATAGAGACACACACCAGATGCTGCCTTGCTTGCATGTGCCTCCTGCCCTGTATTTATCTAAGTGATCCTGATGTCAGCCGTGACCTGCCTTGTCAGTCTGACTTCTACTTAAGAAGAATCTTCTGATGAATGCTACCATACCATTATTCATCATCTTCTTTGGGTCATGTAAGTCTTTGAGATTCGCATAAATGTAGTAAGTCCTCCTCTGAAAAAATATATATGCAAAAATGTTCCACAGAACTTTAAGGTATCTGTAAGTCTTAAACTTTGGATGAAGAGCCTCTGATTACAGAATATGACATTTATGTTGGTAAACAATTAAACAAATGGATGTATTGGAACAAAAAAAAGCGAGGGACACCTAAGTTTGCTTGCTATGGTAACCTTCTTGGTCTCAAAACTAGGGAAAACAGTGTAGTTAATGGTCTTGGTAATAATTTTTTGTTAAGATGCTAAAACTCAAGCAGATCTCAAAAAAGTAGTACTGAACTACATTTGGGGGTAGGGAAAAAAAGGAATAGAATAAAGGTAAACATTCTTAAAGGAATCAACAATGTAAGATATAGCTATATGTAAACAAAAAACTATGTTTAAATGATTATAAATTGTACTTTTTCATAGCTTACTATCTCTGAAGTTGGGTTAATTAATGGTGCAGTGCAACTGGCAGTGTTTTTTCTTTATTGGTACTTAATAGTGTTTTACAATTGGTGATCTAGTTCTACTTATTACAGAACATTGTATATTGTATTGCTGTATATTATTTATTATAGTATATTACTTGTATATTATTTATTACAGTACATTCTATCCATTTCTATCACTCTGCTGGACTCTACAGAGTCCAAATATGTGTCTTCCAAGACACATCTAAATATATTACTTGGAGAAAACTAACCTGGTAACTCCTGAGAAGAATCAAGTTATTTTCTCCCCTCCCAAATAATTTACACACACACACACACACACACACACACACACACACACACAGATGCGTGCATGTGTGTGTGTTCAGATATATACCTCCCTTTTACCTTCCCAATATTTAGGTAGTTAGTAGTTGGTAATATGTCTTCTGTCTCCATTTTAAGATCAGGCAACAAATGCAGGTAAAATGACTTATCCAATGTCATGTAACTACAAAAGGGGTAACAACACTGACAACAACACAAATAAAGGTAAGCAGGATCTAGGACATTACGTGGCCCAAATGTCCCATGGCATCTTTTAAAGAAAGAAATATTGTAACAGTTCCATGATTATCAAAGTATTAACATTCAACTGCATTCATCAAATAAAATTATAGATTTGCAAAGATTAAAGATTATCTCACTCTGATGGCAAGGGTAGCGGTAAAACAGACAGTGCTTACAACACTGATAGAAATGTAAACTATTGTAATTTCTTTGGAGAATAATTCAATGATAATTGTAAAATATACATTGGCCAGGCAAATCTCCTAGGATTTTTCTTTCAGGTTTGTTCTCATATGTGATCAAAGTCATTCATAACAATAGACTGGATAGACACAATTTAATGCCCTTCGAGAGGGAGTTTTAGAAACTGTAACACAGCCATACAGCAGACTACCACAAGCTCTTAAGTCAGTCAAGATATGTGGACAAAAAATGACCTTTAAAATATAATCATGTATGGCCTCCCTGGTGGCACAGCAGTTAAATGCTGCACTATGGAGCTGTCGGCAGCGGCGACCCGAGTTCGACGCCCAGCCAGGGAGATTCCCACACGGGGCAGCAGACCTCTCCTGCCTTGCCTGCTGCTCCCTCAGCAGTGTATTTCCGTCGATCTGCTGTTCTGCTCCCCTGTCTCTGGTGAAACCTCTTGTCGCCCCACGCCTCTGGCCTGTACCCAAGCTTGTATGCATAAATAAATGAATCTTTAATTAAAAAAAAGATAAAATCATGTATATCAATAAATCAAGTGTGTAAAGTATACAGCCATTTATGTTCAAAACGGTAGGATAAGAGAAGGGGGAGATACCAAACACACATATTTGTCTGTTTGGAGACTACGGAAGAACATAAAAGTTCCAAAAAGTGCTCATATTTCTGTGTCTGGGGGAGGAGGTGTGGGGGGGGGGGGGGGGAGGGGGGGGGTAGGGATGAGAGATTAGGATTAAGTCAAGGAGTTAATACTTTGGTGAAAATATTAGTAATCATATTACCAAATATCATGACTGACAGAAAATATCTTTAATTTTCCTAACAGGATGAATAAATCAACAAAAAAAATCCAGGAGCTCTTTCAGCTTCATATCTAGGAATCCAGTGAACATTACCTTTCCATTCCTCTATTGTGTGTTCCCTTTCATCTAACTGCTTATCAGGTATTTTTGGTGGTGGCTGAAAAACATAAGACAACAATAAATCAAAATGTTTCCTTTAAACCTAACTTTAATTCTAACTCTAAGAGTACATACAATGTACTCTTTAAGCATTAAGAACTTACAGCTTCTGCTTCAGAAGGATCATACCAGACGTTGATATACGGGTGCTGAAGAGCTTCATCTACAGAGATTCTTTTAGATGCATCAATTACCAGCATTTTGGATAACAAATCCCTTGCCTGACTGGCTGCAGAAATAATGATGTTAATGTACATATGTTCTCATAAAGGCTTTTAAATTATGAACACATTTCAGAAATTTGAAATTATCACTAAATAAAAAATACAAGTTTTAAAAAGAATAGATTTCTCCCACCATTCAGTTATAACTTTGGGTCATGTTCCATAAAAATATGAATACACACATACACACACACACACACAGATTAAATATATATTTATAAAAAGTACCTTTGAGTTTGTTGTGTTCTGAGTCAGCTGGAAAAAGTACATCGGGGAAGAGCTTTTCAAAGCTATATCCAGCATATTTCGGTCTGTTTTCAACATAAGTCCTTACTGTTGGTTGTAGTTTCTTCATGAATTCAGGACACGGTGTTCCAAGCTGTTCAATAACTTTATTCCACTGATCAATATCTAATATCAAGTAGCTAAGAAAAATACTCTGTATCTAATGTTCAACACATTAGTCATATCCAATTAGAGTAACAAGAAAATGGCAATTTAAAAAAATCCCTAGAAAGAATGTGGCAGTTATAAATCTTATACCTTATAGTCACCTTGCAAAATGCCATGATCTTAGGTGAACAGAATGGATCAATATACATGATTTGCCAATCTTTATTGTGTGTCTAACAACACTGATTTTATCATAAAAATGAAACCTTAAACTCACAAATTCTAAATATAAGTGACTCAAGTAAAAATATAGTTGCTACCCATAGTGACTCTAAATGTAAACTGCACACAATTCTAGAATACAAATTTTGCCTTTTATTTAACCTTATCAAAAAATATGAAAGCATTTCTTAGAGGATAAAAAAATGCTTCTTATACTATCCTGGTTTTCTGAATATTCAGTATTAACTTAAAATGATCATTAGGATAGAAAATGGCTTTGATAAAAGTGGCATTTTCTTTTTTAACTTGTGTTAATAAAGTGTTTTTAATGCTCTGAAACTTACAAAATGGGTCAGTGTTTTATATTTCTAAGATTAGGACTCCCTAGTCTCCTTTCTCCTAGTCTATATACCCCCTGCAGACTAAGACCTAAAAAACTTTCTTACTGTAAATCCACTGGTTATGGGTTCTCTTCTTCTCATAACACAATTGTATTACAAATTGACAAACACATAACAAATCACTGTTCATACAAATACTAAAAACAGAAGAACAAAAAGCATGAACCCAAATCTACATCACTACATAAAACTAGTACTGCTGAAATTCTCAGATGAAAAGATCAGTATGTTGAGTAATGAGAATAACCGAAAACCACAAAACGGACAGAAACATTAACAAAAATAAAGATGTGGGGAGGGAGGGGAGGGAGGAACAAAAGAAAAGGGTGATCAAAAGTAACAGACAATTCCAAAATTCAAATTTAATTCCTAAATAGTTCTATATTTACTCAAGTATATATTAGAAAAATTTAATGCAAGCCATGATTTTTGATTTAGGTTAGATAAATCAACTCAAAGCCAGCAAGTAGTTGTAGATAGTTGTACTTGAGCAGCTTTCAGAATTAACATATGAAACAATCAATAAATGAGGGAAAGAAAAGTCTGTCAAATAGTAGGTGGTATTTTGAAAGAGTAATTTAGCATTACTTTATTATTAGGGAGAGACAAAATACATTATACCTGACCAAGCTGAAGTGCTGTCATACATTTTGACCTTTAGAAACTACATTTTAGGCCAAAGATAAGGATACGATCTGTACCTGGGAACAAAACACCACCTTTGATCATTTCTCCCATGATGCACCCAACTGACCAAATGTCAACTGAAAACAAAATGCAATGACATTAACATAAAGATTTTGGTTAAAATAAAAAAATATAGAAACAGTAAAAAAAAAAATCACGCACACCATGTATACTTCAAAATTATAAAAAGCAGTGTAAAATAAAAATGAATGACAGTGAATGTGCTCTAACTACCAGCAGAGACTGTATGTCCTACTGCCAGATGCAGCCTACAAATACTTCAGCTTCTTATCTCAACAATTTTTGAACTATAACAGCCACAAACTTTATCTATTTTAAAAAAAAAACCTTATGTATGAATGCACCATATTCATTTTCATTAAAGAACATAAGGAAGTTCATCACCTAACTAATTAAACTGCTGCAGCAGCACAAGGATACAGTCCCTTCCTGGAAAGAGGATTTTGTGGCAAACCATTTCTCCCATAATGCACCCCACAGACCATAAGTCCACTATATGTATGCAGCACAAAAGAAGGAAAAGCAAAGCAAAAGGTTGTTAAAATCAAAGAAGCATAATATGACTGCATTATATAAAAACTGCAAAACATCACAAAAAGAAAAAAGTGATTGTAATTTTAGCTAATGGAATCATTTAAAACAAATTATTTTTCAAAAGGTTTTGATTCATGAAAGCAAATATGGAGTGTGGACTTCTACTACATATCTAATTTTAAAGTGAGAGCTATGCACAGAAATCACATTAAAAAACCTACACATTTCACTGAAAATTTGTTTATAAAATATGAGATAAACACAGACTTTGTTAATAAGTCTGAAAATTCATACAAAGTAGCAAAAAAAAAAGAAACAAACTTGATAACCATTTTGAGGTTCAACTGTGCATTGTACTCTCTCTTTAAGGCAAATAAACAAAAAAAGCATGAGCAGAAATAATCTAGTGTATTAAATTATTTAACAGAAAGAATGCATTTCTATGAATAATTACAGTGAAAAAGTTCATATAAAGCTCTTCTGAAAAATTCTGGTTCATAAGTTGATTTTAGAAGCTCTATGTTTATTCTGAATTGGAAGTCATTTGCTTTCTTGGCAACATCATAGTACATTTACTCAGCTATCCTAAAAGGAACAAGTGTGTGGAGAATGAAAATTAACTAAGAAAACTTAGTAAAAGAAGTATATTTCACATTTTCCACTTAAAGTTTTTTAAACCCATAAAATCAAACAGCTATTTTCTTAAGAAGTTACTTTTGCCTGGAAACACTGTGAAATTTCCCACAGATTCATTAACCATAGAGTCTCCTAGACATACTGATTCTCATCAACTTTAAATGGAAGCTCAAAACAGTGCCAAAAAGAATCTGCTAAGCAATTTGGGGATCTTCACCCATTACATTCAAACTAACAAAACAACCGAACATTTTATATCTTTGGGTTTAAGTCAGATAAAAAGAGAAAAAATAAGTGCTTAAGTTTAATAGAAGAGGGGAAGAATATATGATTTAAGGAAAAAAGGCTTAGAAACTTGCATTTGTTTTTGAAGCTTGAAGGCCCAAATTTTTAAATAGCAAGAGGAAAGGGGTGGGAATGATATTAAAGATATACCTTTCACCTACACTGGAGGACTTAGATATTAGAGCCTGTATTTTCTAATAAACTGTTTAAAAGAAGTCTGCCAGTTCATTACAAAATGTGAGGTACTAAATAGGAAATAAATTTTGGAAATCCTATGGAACTAAAGTTCATCTAAAATTTCTTATTAAAATACATACAAATTCTTTTACGTTTATCGTTTATCGCCGTGATTCAACTTTCATGGGTAAATTTAGAAGAAATGCTAACTAATACTCATAAATCAATTCAGCAAACATTTTTCCAGGGTTTTCACTTTTAGCAAAAATAAATCACAATACATTTTCCCTCTAAAATAACCAGGACACAGCTTATGTAAGCAACTTAAGAAAAACATACTTTTAAGATAGTGTCTGGGTCAATGAAGACATTCTAAGATCATGCTGAGCTTAAACCACAGACAAGCTAGCTTTATAGGGTCGAAATGCTTAGTTACTAGGCAATTAAACTATGTTCCATTATATCACACTTTTCAAACAGCTTTGAGGTAGTCTGTCATAAAAGACAGGTAAAATAAAGTTGTTAAAACAATTGATGGGTGGGGAGTGGGTGTCACTAAAAGAAGGAAGTTCTTAAATTTAACTTTGTAGGCTAGTTATCTTGATTACCTAATTTAGTTTCCTGGGGGGAAAAGGCAAAAAGCTGTGATGTACATGCTACTTATCTAGAACAAGGAAGCATGTTAATTCTTTATCTGATAGTTTTACTTAGTGCTGACTTTTGGTAGGGAGCTTCTCCCAAGATCACATATATAGAATACCGTGTGACAAATTACGCAATGTCGGTGAGAATCAATGGCTTTACAGCAAATGCAAAAGCAATATTCACGCTGGTCACTTGATGTATCAATTTTCAAAAGAAAAATAAAAGTCGAGCACTAAGCCTAACTTACTAGCTTCTATAGGTATAAGACAGTTTTAGGGGGAGAGCAAGAAAACAGAACTGCAAGTTATTTAATACAAGAATCGTAAAAGTTTAAAATATTTTTTAAAATAGCTTGAGAAAAAAAAGAAATTAAGCTAGAATTTTTAATTCATTATTATTTTTATAAAAAAGAATCCTGAAGGTTGACTTAACACAGTTTCCTGACTCACACTGAACTGCTGTTCCAGATTCCTTGTTAGGAAAAATGTCTAGGTTCTATTCTGGGGAGTAAAGTTGACCCTTGAACAACACAGGTTTGAACTGTGCAAGTCTATTTATACTCAGATTTTTTTTTTCAATAACTACATTAGAAACTTTTTTTGAGATTTGTGACAATTTGAAAAAATTTTCATATGAAGCACATAGTCTAGAAATACCAAAAAAGTTATGTTGAAAATGCATAAAATATGTGTAAATAATAGCCTATCTTTTAGGGGCATTTAGGAGCAAAAAATAATCTATTTTGTCATTTACTACAAAACAAACACAAATCTATTGTAAAGATTTAAAATTATCAAGACTTAAACACACACACACTGTATGTGATGCAGTGCATTTATACTCCAGAGAAATGTAAGCAAACATAATGATGCAGTATTAAAACACAGCTGCGACGTTATTTGTCTACTACTGTAATAATTTCATAGCCACCTCTGGTTGCTATTGCAGTGAGCTGCACTGTTAGGAGAATTCACTTGAAACATTGTGTGATGCTAATCTTCACCCTGTGAGCAGTTTCCCTCTCCAGTTATACTGGAGAAAAAAAAGTCATACTCAAGTTTTTCCAACTGCATGGCAGCTAGTATTCCTAACATCTATGGTGTTCAAAGGTCGTATGTATTTTAGATGAAATTACCACATTTTAAAATTTATAATTTAAGTCAATAAAATTTTGTGTAGATTTTATTCTACACATCTGAATTCTGAGATTTCAACAAAATTTCTTCATAATATATATAAAAATTTCAATTCATAAACTACATTTCTGATAGTTTTCTTCAATCTCAATCCTAATACTGATATACATAATTGAATATATACATACATACATAACAATGCCATTTCTCCAAAAGATCACCTTAATTATCCAATAGTTTTGTAGCTCTTAAAGTTTACATTAAGTGCTACTGCTAATTAATTTTAGTTATCATGGAGTTAGAAATATGTGCAAATGTTACTAGTGCAAATTAGATTACTACTAAATTGTCAGGACACTACATACTTTCTTGAACCCAAGTTAAAAATGCTCATTATTTTCAAGTTACAGGCAAGCAAATGGCATATATTCTGTTTCAGGGCTGAGAACAAAAAATTCTTCATCCATTGGTTATGTATTCATATTGAAATAATAAGGGTCCTGAAGTTCTTTCAAATATTTATGACAAAGTTTATAGTTATTCTCAAACTCTTGAAAAATGTTTCAAATTGATACACATCTTACTCTGCATATCAGCTAAGTAATTACAGAAGAAAACTAATAAACAAAAGCAAATAAATCAGAACAGTATATCAAGTAAATAATGTTTGCTGACCGTTTTCTTTGTAGCCCATCCCTAGGATGACCTCAGGTGCTCTGTAGTATCGAGTCACTACATAAGGCGTCATCATAAAACTAGTTCCTGCAGTCCTGGCCAGTCCAAAGTCAAGAATCTTCAAAGTGCAGTCTGATTTTACTACTATATTACTGGGCTTTAAATCCTTCAAAAAAAAAAAAAAAAAGGACTGCTGTGATACAGAGATTTTACAGTTCACAAGTTATCACAGCACTTGTAAAATACTTCATGCTACTTGTTCCTTTCTCTCTCTATAATGGACATCCATAAAAGATTCATCAGAATAGGTGAACATGAGAAATGAGCTTGATGACATTTTAAATTTATGAATACTTACAGTTTTTAAATATGTTAATAATGTTTTATTTGCTAACAATTATGATTAGCTAGAGAATTTTGATGGAGTAAAAGCAATTTGGAAAGTCATCTCAAACTATTACAGCAAAAAAGAAAAAAAAAGAGGCCTAAGTTGGCATTTATATTCACTTGTATACTAGATTACATTTAAAAAAAATCTCATTTTAAAGTATTACCAATTAACAATGGGTCATTCTATCTCAATCCAAGCAAATTTTATCTGACATTTCAAATTGGCAGGAGCAGAAGTTCAATTCTAAGGCACCAAAACACTTATCAGTTTTTCCATTACTGATTTCCCATCTGAAATCACACAAATTTGTTTATGACCTATCTGTCTGCTTACAGAGTTATGATACCATTATCTTGGTGTTACAAATCCATCAAATTACTTGTTAGTGCAACTAAATAATTTCTGTGAAGAATTTCCATATACCCCAATCTTAAGGAAGTCAATGCTATGATCATTAAAAGGAAAGCAGCATCTCAATGACTGAAAAGTTTTGATTTTTTTTTTTCCTACTAACCCGATGAATAATTCCAGCAGAGTGAAGGTGCTTGATTCCACACAGCATCTGATAGAGAAGGTAAGACATTCTTTCATGATCTAGTTCCATTTGAATCACTTGGCAAAGATTTGCATCCATGAGCTCCATGACAATGTAACTTCAGGGTGAAAAAACATGACATAAATGTATAGCAACAATCTATAAGAGTAATGTACTAACAGGAACAAAATTTTAGTGATCACACTTACACATCCTGAAATTCTTCTAGGGATTTCTGTGGTGTGAAAACATTCAAAAGGCCAATAATCTATGGTAGAAGTAGAGATAAAAAATTAGAAATTGGTGCATAATACTTTCAGTTAAGAACTACAAATATATGGGTTAAAAAAAAACCCCATCACCAGTTTAAAATCTTTCAAATCTTATGGCTCAAGTCACTTATTTTATATATTAAAACTTATGGCCAAGGGTTGGAGGGAAGAGAGGGAAGTAGAGTACAGAAGATTTTTAGGGCAGTGAAAATACTCTGTATACCACTAAAATGGTAGATACATGTCATAAAACATTTGCCCAAATCCACAAAATGTATTAAGAGTGAACCCTAATATAAACTATGAACTTTGGGTAATTATGATGTATCAGCATAGGTTCACTGTTCATAACAAATGTAGTACTCTGGTGAGGGATACTGATAATGGGGAAAGTTATACATGCGGAGGTGTGAGGGCTATGGCGGGGGGCGGGGGAGGAGGATCTATGAGAATTCTGAAGTCTTAAAAAACCCATCAACAGTTCCACATAATCCATTCCACTTATGAACACTCAATTATCAAGGACCCAACATACAATACATAATGTGTACATAATTTGCAAGCAAATCTTCAATACCTTCTGCCAGCTCTTACCCAACTCAGTATTTCTATATAATCTCAGCCCTTGTCCTCCCCCAGCTTTTCCCAGGTTTCCTCATTCCCAGTCTATTCAAAGGTATGCTGACTATTCTGTCTTTAATTCTTCTCTTTTCTCTATCTGTACCCTTTTCCTGAGTGATATTATCTATATCTATTTCTCTGAATAGCTTTATGTGGGTAATTTCTAAATGTGTATTAAAAGTCTTTGCTTAGCTTATGAGTCTGTTTTAAATATACATTGGCACTTCATATGGGAGCTTCACAACAATATAAAATTGAACTCATTATCATTCCTACCAAATTCATTTTCTGGGTTACCTTCTTCATTGCAATAGAAGGCTCAGTGATTTTTGATTCCTTTTTCAGAATTTGCACTATAATAAATAGTTAAGAGTGCTACCGTTACATTGTCTGAACTCTTCCTACCATTCCCTGTGCTACTACACAGGTTAAAAAGGAGCCTTCTCCTTAACATCCATGAATTTTTCCCCTTAATTAGTAACTACAATACTAGAAGCCTACAGAAATACACAGATGCTTGCACAGAGCTCTCAAAATATTGTAAATTGTGTTATCTGCAATCAGAAAGTATATTTTATAAACTCCTTTAGACAAATACCATGAACATCTGCAGTCAGATGCCTTCAATTTACCATTTCATACGACTATCCTTTGCACAATTCACCCCTAGTTTATTTTGGAGAAACCATTCCATTAAGATAGTCACAAAATTATCAGTATGCTTAATTCAAGTTTTAAAAAGTCTAACTATTGTCAAAGTGGGTGGAAGCTATATATTTAGATCCTTATAATTTTTACATTTAGAATTAGGAATATTTTCCTAATTCTGTTTAGATATTTTTTTAAGTTTCTGCTAAACTGATATACTCTCAACATAAAGTCACCAATGAGGATAGCATTACTTAAAGTAGTGAAAGTGGGTTAGGGAGCAGTGTTTGAATTTTATATACAACATTATTAAAGTTCTAGTATTCAAGTATAATGGGAACTTCTAATCTCTGTGGCAAGGCTCTAATTTTCTGACATGTTGCCCTGACACAAAACAAATAAGAATATGAGATCAAATAAAGTCCTTCTACAACACCTACTCCTTTAAAACTCCTTTTGCAAATGCAGTATCAGAAAATTATACAATCTAAAAGAAATAATTTTTACTGTAATTTTAATAAAGTTGAGAAAAATTTACACTGTAGATGTACTGGGTTGTTGGAAAAGTCATGAGGTATTTTTTTTCTTTATCTTTCCAAGCAAAAATGCATCATGATTTTTCCGACAACCCAATATATACCTTTTAAGCAATGTTACAATGCAGAAGCGCAATTTTAAAACCCCTAATATTTTAAGTCTTTGATATTCATATATTCATGAACAAATCTTGATTTCATCTACCCTTAAGAAATTTTCTAAAATGGGGCCTCCCTGGTGGCGCAGAGGCTGAGCGCTGCACTTTGGAGCTGTCGGCAACGGTGACGCAAGTTCGACTATCGGCTAGCCGGGGAGATTCCCACATGGTGGGGCGGACCTCTCCTGCCTTGCCCACTGCTCCCCTCAGCAGTGTATTTCTGATTTGCCTGTTCTGCTCCCAACTCTGTCTCTGGTGAACCCTCTCGCCACCCCATGCCTCTGGTCTGTACCCCAGCTTGTATGCAGAAATAAACTTAAAAAAAAAATTTTTCCTAAAATGGCCACTTACATTTTTGTGATTAACACATTTCATAAGAACTAGCTCTCTGTAAGCCCGCTTAGCATGAGTCTGATTCTGAAATGGCCGGCTTAGCTTCTTGATTGCAACATTTCTTTCAAGAATGGCATCATAAGCTGCACTGTAGTAAGAAATTAAAAAATAGAGAACTCAGTAAAAAATTACTGAAAGCAAATTCATAAAACATTAATGCAGTTTCCTTACTTTCTCCAAAAATAAATGCAACTGATCAATTTCCAGTCTTTGATGCTCAACATGTTTCTTCTATACCTATACCTATTACAGAATACTCAAAGAATGTAGAGCATTGTTAACTGTTTCTTAAAATGTTAATGAATTCGAAGAGAAAATAGTGAAGACAGAGATTCTGTTTCTTCACTGGGTACCCTCCAATATCCATCTAGCATACAGTGTACACTCAATGCACAACTGTTTAATGAGCATTTAAGTCCAATAGATAAAGCCTAAATTGAGTCCTTCTTCTGCATCTTCACCGAGGAAAGACAGACTAAAGAACACATGTAGTCATAAATTCTAGTAAAAATTTGTGCTAAATAATTCTACATTACATGTTTGCACATAAAATAAATTCATAATAAGGAAGGAACATAGAGAAGTGGCTATATGAAAGATTGTTTTACACTGTAAAAAGAACTTAAAATTTTGTTTTGGAGGAAAAATTAAAAATCAAAATGTTTATAAGTAAGAATGCTAGATTTCAGGACATCAGAAAATGCTTCGTATCTGTTAATGAAACACCTGTAATTCTGGAAATGCAACATCATATTCATTATTCTTCATATCTTCCTTTATGGCACTAATAAAACAACACCTTTCATATTAGATAGGTCAAAGAAACTAAGGCACAAATTAGGTAAAGTATCTTAAAATCAAATAGTATTATGATTCAAACAGATAAAATCATTTGGATTCACCATTACCTGATACAGGGCTAGAGGTTAATATTTTGTCCAAGGTTAGTTAGAAAGCTAAAAACAAAGCTGAGAACAGAAGACTAAGACATGAAGACTGTTCTTTTCATACTAGACCATCTAATATACTATAAAAGAAGTGTTTACCTAATATTTGGAAACTCGTATTTATTTAAAATTCACTTGAAATGTGAGTTGTTTTGCAGCTATCTCATTTATTCAGTACAGTGTATTCAGAAAATTAGCATGGCACAAATGGATAGATCTATCTATTTCTAAATACATTATACACATAACCAGAATATATTAATTATAATCTTTACTTACAAAATGCCATATTTAAACAAATTAAATTCTTAAGTTAAAATAAATAAAAAACATTGTGGGTCATGTAAAAATTATTAGAATTTTTGATTATTGCAGAAAAAGTTTCCTTTATTTTTGACTATTAAACTCATTCCTAGTAATTGTTTTAAAATTTCAAACTCTAGAAGTTCAAAGTTATGTAAGGTGGTTGAACTATTTTATATCCAAGGAAATTAGACTTCTAATTGCTGATATAAACAAATGAGAAACACCTGGGGATTCAGAGGCCCCTATAAATATTTACTTATTACTGTCTGGACTAGTGCCCAAAATAATGTGTTTTTTTTCCTCCTTCCCTCCCACCCACAACTGTCTCAAAATAATGCCTTTAAAGAAAAAAGTTCAGTTGATTCTGATAGCAACATTAACAGGTGTTAAATTTTTTCCCCAGTATTTGTCAAAATCATAGCAATATTTTATGACAGAATAAACAAAACAAAGATACTTATTCCTTAGGCAGGGACTCATTAAGAGGGGTTCAGGTTTCTTCCAGAGCAACTTTAAAAAAAAATTCTGGTATGCAAATTTCACAGTACACTTACTGATAATGGTACAAACACATTAATAAATCTTTAAACAATACTAAATATTTTATATATATACTCCTCACAACAACCCTGTAAATTAAGTGAGAAAACAGGCTTAGACGTGTTAATTTGCAAGAGTCACAAAGTTAGTAGATCATAGAGCCAGAATCTGAACCAAGAGTTGGCTTTCAGAATGTTTCTCACATTGACTTTACTACACTATTTTCTTTACATTTAAATTTGTGGTTGGTTAAAATGACATTAGCCAAGTCAGTAATACTTTGTAAAATGACTCCATCTCTGTAATTCTTGCTATTATAAATTACTTCAAAAATATAGAAGAGAAAAAATGCCAGCCCTCCATTATACAAATTTGTTACAATTTACTATTTTCCACAACTCCTCTGAATTGGGGGGAAAATTACCATAGATTAACTCCCTTCCTTCTATTCTCAGAGGTAAACACTATTCCGAGTTTGGTGTTTCTGAATGTTTTTATACTTTTATACACATGTATGCATCCATAAATACATGGTATTATTTTGCATATTTTAAACTACGTATAAATAAATTATGCACATATATTCTGCATATTGCTTTAAAACAACATATTTCAGAGATTATCCTTGTTGATAAATATAGCCCCCGTTCATTTTAAATGTTGTATAGTATTTCACTGCATGAATATAACATGTTTTTTCACTCTCCCATTGATAGATTTGATGCGGTTACCAGTCTTTGCTATTGTAAGTGGTGTGCAAAGAATGTATGTCTGTGTAAATGTGCATGTTTTTCTAAAACCTGGGAGAACTGCAGGGTTGTAAACACTTATAATTTTTAATGTATTCCAAAACAAATCTGGTTTAAGTGGTAATAAAAACATAATTACACTTGAGTGAGGCTTAGTATTCCCCAAAATACTAGCTTATTATGCTAACTTAGTAATATGAAATCACTGGCAAAACTGTCCCAAGGAATGTTTTGCATTTCAGTTTATACAAAATTATACTGATCTACAAAGCCTACACCTTTTGTAGAAATTAGCTTGCAAATCAGTTTTAAAGATACATACACATTTTCAAAAATATACAGGGAGATATTAGCTGACTTCATTTCCTAGTATAAAATAAGATTTCTGAAATTCCAGAGTTTCATTATAATGTGAAAGTGATGATTAAGTGAAGCTTCTTATTAAACAATTAGCTATGGGAATAGATGTAGACATGTAATTAACAAGCATGCCACTTAATTCATTTCTGATATATATTTGACTTTACATGGTTTATGACCAGTATTTAATCATAATTTATACTAGAGATGACTCATTTATAAAGTTATGTTTTATGAATAATAAAAGATCATTGTTCACCAAAAAATTTGTAACTTTAATGTAATCTTTATAGCTTTAATTCTTTGAGACAAGATATTTACCAAGCTGTTGACAAACTGAAAGGAGAAAAGAATAATAATTAATGATTCTTTGCTCAACTTTTGGAAGTAAAAACTTACCATACTATTCCTTGAGCTCCTGAGCCTATAGGCTTTAAATTTTGATATCGTTTCAGGACTGTGAATGTAGAATCTCCAATCTCTACACTATAAAAATTGCTGTCACGCTTGCTTCTACTCATGATGGCAAGTAACTAATTTAATGGCTTCATCCAAAAAATCACCAAGGAGCTGCAAAATGGAAAAAAATGTGATTGTTAAGAAAACAAATTTATTTATAACCTTAAAATACAAGTGATCACCCTGTTGAAAGACAGTAACAAAGACTGCTAGTTCATGTTTAAACAACTGCTTTATTAAAAAACGTAATTAGGAAGAAAAAAGTCACATAGCCTGATTGGCTTTCATTGTACTTAAGGAAATGAATGAGAGTTTAAAAAAACAACAACAACTTTTACTAGGATAGTTTCTCTAATTTAGAAGTCACTGGCATTAATATGTATACACACTTACTGGAAGACTAAAAAGTAAAAGCAAATTAAGTATAGCTATACATGTTTTCCATAGGGCACTGCCATAGTTAAAAATTTAAAACCAGTCCTTTTAATGAATTTATTTACAGAGCAAAACAAATTTTTGTTGGAATTTGATAAACTTTCATGCAAAAATAATTCACAATTTCAGTTAGTGTCATAAGGAAGGAACAACAAATTGCCAACCTTTAACCACCCCTACCTAACAAACACAGAACAACAAAGGGCATCACTGCAACAGAGCCTTTGATCCCCAAAAGTCACAATCAGGTATAATGCGTATGCTGAGGCTGTAATGGTTGAAAGGATGAGAAACGGGGTATCATATATATTCTTAAATATTCTTCTAAGATAAAAGAAGATACATGACAGATATAAAAAAATATACAAAACATAAAAGAGAGGCATTCAGTATATTAGGATATGAAACAAAATACTGCTCTGAACTATTGGGGACACCAAAAATAAACTAAGTTTGATCATCGATCTTTATTCTATGTCTGATTAAAAGCCAATGCAGGCTTTTTCTATCTGTTTGAGATTTGGTTATTGACAAATCTATTAACCACCCTTACTAGATGAGAAGTGACCAATCCAAAAAGCAAGTAAGGTAATTCCAGTCTTCTCATGCCATCACACAATAAATCAACCAACTAAAGAATTACTGTTTCATGCATGTGCATGTGTGGTTGTAAGACAACGCTAACACAAACAATAACAAAAATCCTGAAAAGACTTACAATGCAAAGAAATAATTCAGCGAATTATTTGTTGAACAAATATTTAACAAATCTTAAATGCCTACTATGTAGGCACTGTGTAGTACCCTGGGACCAGATAAATAATATAGAGACTCATGAGCCGTCTTCTAACAGAGTTGAATGGAAGCCACTAGACAATGGAGAACAAGATCCCTGGTTGCTACTCAGAGATTATATACTGTGAGAGGAGGGGGAACAAGAGTTGGAAGAGGAAAACTAGAGAGCTATTGTAATACTCTAGATGAAAGAGATACAATTAAAATTAATGAGCATTCTTAGGATTGAGTTAAAAATAAACAGAAGTCCAACAGCGTAACTTGAAAAGAGAAGATTAATAAACTGGAAGCAATTGAGGAGTTAAATAAATGATCTGAATGAATTAAAGGCAGGCCTGGAGAAACATTTCCATAATCAATAACTAAATTAGTCTTGTATACTCCAGAGAGGACTACTTGAAATGACAAGTCTCAGAAATTCTGCCTAAGTAGACAGATCACAGGTTAAAGGAGAGAGATTTGGTAATGATTGCAATGCTCAGCTATGTTTATAGGATGCTCAGGTACAGACTGATTTTCTACTTTAACTTGAATTCCTTATTGCCTACCAGAGTAGGGAAATAGGAAAAAGTGGGAAAAGAATAATTTCAGAAAGTTTTGGATATCAAGACCTTCCTTAAATATTCTACATATTTATCCTGGAAACTGCCTGCCTAGGGCTTGGGAACAATATTATTAATGGTCTCTGATAATCTATACATATGCTCAGAGGCTGAATGCCGAGCTGATGGTGTCTATTTCAAGTAGTCGAACCATGTGTGCAGATAAGAATTCCTAAAGTTTACTTGGAGGAGATAAGATGAAGCGGCTGGAGAAAAAAGGGTACTTTGTTGTGCTTTACGCTAGTTAACAGGTTTTTCAGTTTTCTTTTTTTTTAAAGATTTATTTATTTATACATAGAGCTGGGGTACAGGCCAGAGGTGTGGAGCAGTGAGAGGCATCACCAGAGACAGAGCGGGGAGCAGAACAGGCAGATCAGAAATACACTGCTGAGGGGAGCAGTGGGCGAGGCAGGAGAGGTCTGCCGCACCATGTGGGATTCTCCCTGGCCGGGCATCAAACTCGCATCGCATCGCTGCTGCCGCTGCTGCCGACAGCTCCACAGCGCAGCACTTAACCGCTGCGCCACCAGGGAGGCCCGTTTTTCAGTTTTCTAACTTGCTGGAAATCAAAGAAAAAGTTGAACAGTTCGAGCAACATACATAGGACAGATTTCCCTTTAGGCTAAAGGAGTGATAAAAATGAAAGCCTTCTCCATTCTCAGAAAAGGGTGATCCACCAGCAGGAGTGGGGTCCATAGTGCCCACACAGAAATCTGAATGAAGCTCCGGCAGCAGCTAAATAGTGATAGCCACCACAGCTCCTCAGGAGCTGTGCATGGGCAGCCCTAGAAAGTGGTCCTCTCACTGAAGCATCAGTTGCCACTCTCATGAAAAGGAGACAGAAAACTCCTGTCACTTATGGTCAGTCACTCAGTATTTATTGGAGTACTTTAATCAAACTCTATGCTAGGCACCACGAATATACCATCTAGTTCCTCACAGAACTTGCAGTTAAGACCCAAAAGGGCCCTTACATTGTTTGGTACCTGCCCAATTATACCTATGGCTGTGATAAGAGCAATGAAAGAAAAAAACAGCAAAATGCGTAAGAAAGCAAGCCTCTACTAACTGCACTGAGCAAGACAGAACACTGAATATGAGTTAATCAGAGAGGGAGAAAAAGGAGCTTTCTAGACTGAAGAAAAAGATGTACAAAGTCCCTAAGAAATTAATCAAGTTTAACTGTATAATTTGATGAGTTCTGATAATAAAAACTTACAATTTGTAAGAAATTGCTAAGTTGTTTTCACTTTACTGTTAAATTGTGGACAACTGTGGCTGGAGTGGGTCTTCTTAGTACGTGACATAGTGGTATTTCTGTGTTAATTACTTTAAATATAATTGATATATAAGCTGTGAAAAACACATGGAAATGAAACAGATGCATTTACACAATAGCAAACTGAGACCTGTTCTAGAGGCCAACTAAGGACTTAGAGTAATGATCAATTTTAGCTTAAATTCAATGAATTTTGGAACAATGGTTTGGTTTAGATGTAAGGCCAAGAAACTCTTTACTAAATAGTAGTCTAATTTCATTAGTTTGGCCTAACCTCATGGCACCTACAATACACAGAACTGTCACTTTAACGGCTATTATTTATCTGCTTAGAAAGCAGCCCTAATCAAAAGACTTCATGTTATGTTATTTATATAACTTTCTTTAAAAAAAAAAAATTACAATGGTGGAAACATCACAGTTGCCAGGGAGGGTGTGATTCTATAGAGAAATAGTATGAAGGAGTTTCACTGGAGTGATGAAATAGTTCTGTATCTTCATGATAGTGGTGGCTACACTACTACATGTGATAAATTTACATAGAACCACACACACAATTTACTTAAAAACCAGTAAAATCAGAATAAAGTTTGTAGTTTGGTTAATAATACTGTGATAATGTCAGCTTCCTTGTTGGTTAAAAGTATTGTACCAGTAGCAATTTTCTGAACTTGATAATTATACAATTATGTCAAATGTTATCACTGGGTGAACTTGGGTAAAGGAGACCCAGGAATGCTTTACAATTTTTGCAAATTCTGTGTGAAACTAAAATTATTTCAAAGGAAAAAATATTTCAATGTATACTTATTTCTTCTATTCAAAAAGAAAGGTTTATTATATAAAAAAAAGGGAAAGGAGAAGATGTCTGCACAGATACAAGCAGGCAGGAGGAGATGCCGCTACTTTGAGAACAGCTTTGCGAAAAGAACTGCCTGCACAGTCACAGATGGGCAAGCAGTCTTGGGTTGAGAGCACTGTAAACTTTTTTTTTTAAGCACAGCTAAGAAAGTGGAATGTCAAGTCACAGAGTGGAAGAAAATATTTGTAAAACATCAGGTAAAGCATATATATCCAGAATATATGAGTAAGTAGCATCATTTGATACCAATGATCACATTTTTAAAATGAGCATAAGCATCAGCTATTTAACCAACAAAAGATACATGATATATAATACCATGAAAGATACTCAACATTATTAGTAGTTAGGAAATGCAAATGTAAAACACAAAGAAATACCACTATGCAGCTACTAAACAAAATTTAATGACAATCACAAGAATGTGGAGCATCTACAACTCTCATACACTGCTAACAGGAATGAAAAATGGTATCTCTGGCAAAAATCTCAAAATATTAGAAAACTGGCTTTGGACGCCCAACTATATCTAGATTATTAATATTAGTGGCTAAAATGTAATGCCTATTTTCTCAGTGACACTCAAGTCAATAAAAAGAGGTAACCTAATTTGTAAGGCTATATAAAGACCAGCCTCACCCTAAGGCACTCAAAAGATATTTTCATCTTAGAGCTAAGAAAAACTCCCACTAGTAAATCCCTACGAATATTTTATGATTTCTTATGCAAGAATAAATATCTAGATATACTTTTTACAACATATAACCTAACTTAACTTCCATGTTATCCAAAAATTTGATGATACAAAATAACTCATTCGTTGAGAAACATTCAAATGTCTGACATTTTCTAATAATAACTTTTGCCAAGTCTTTTTGTAATAAGATTCTCAGGCTCAGAAAAGAAGGAAATATTGATCACATTGAAGCAACACCAGAGATACACCCTAAAATTACAAATTAGGAACAGTAAATGAAAATTGTCTCAGAGGCATCTTATCTTACAGGGGATTTTACTCATATTATTAAATTCCACATATAATTACTACCAGTTTCTCTTGCCAGCAATGTAATTATGATCAGAATTTTTAAAAGTGCTAGAAATGTGTTAGAAGAAAATAATTCTATAACAAACGCTTTCTGTAATTAAATGTGTCTGCTCCCAGCAAGGGGGCGGGGGAGAAATTGCTGAATTTCAGAGTAAATTACACCATTTCAGAATCTGAAAGCTCAGCGAGAAGAGAAACAGAATTTCCATCTGATAGCAATAACTAGGTATGATAAATGTAACTTGAAGGCTGAATAGTCCAGCTACAAACCTATAATCAATCATTCAAAAATAGTTTTAATTTTAAGTTCTAAATCATCTTCAAGTTGCCCTTCACACAGGATAAAACAAAAACAAAACTGGAGCCTAAAAAGCTAGCTTACTCCTTTTTTCACCAGCAACGGTCAGAGACTAAAAACTTAGATATTTTTCTTTCCTGCACAAATCTGTAGCAGATATTAAGTGTTTATATGCTAATCCTCTCCAATTCCACATCCCCAAAAAGATTTATGACTTTCTGGAGTAGTTCAACAGCCTTCACATGAAAAAAAACTCATGAAGTCACTTAGAAGACAGTGGGGGAATCCAACATGATGAGTGGCAAAAGTTATAAAATGGCTTGGATTTTTTGATTCATAAATGTCAACTGTTAACTAACTTAAAAGTATTTGTTCCAAAAGGGACTCTAACAACTTTAAATAACAGCAGAATAAAGTACTTTGAAGGAAAAGGAATCTTGAATGTCAATGGACTTATGACAAATGACATAGAGGAAGAAGACTTCAAAAAACAACATGGCTACCTACATCATGGCGTAATACAGACCGAGATCACCTTTTTCCCTAGAAACAACTATAAAAAAAAATTGTTCATAGAGAGGTTCATAAGTTCCCCAGCAGTCCCAGGACTTTACTTTGTGCACACACTAAGGTTGGTGTCTTGCTGCAGGGAAAGAGAGAGGAGGCAAAGGGAGCAGTGAAAGGGAGTGTAGTCCTGCGCATGGGAGGGTAAGCTAGGACATTAGGAACTCCACCACCAACATGGTCAAGGAAAGCTCTCCTTCCACCCTCCTCCCAGAAATAACAGATCAAAGAGTTGCCAGGCAGTCAGGTGAGGCTCCCTCCAGGGACTAACAGTATCGAGAAAAGGACTGGGAGAGAGAACTAACCAGTTCTTTGGAAAGAATCAAGCAGGTGTGCACCCCCTGCAGCCCAGATCCTTAAGAGGCAGGTGGCAGTGGTGGAGGCTGCCATGGTGGCTATGTCCATAGCCAGGCAACAGACACACATTCTGCTTGGGCACCTCCTGCTTACCAGGCCCACCTGAGTCCCTGAGTGTGAGCACTGTGGACCAGAGTTAGACCCTCTCATCAGAAGATTCAAGATTAAGAGATCACAATCTACTGCAGAAAGGAGCAACAAGGATTTGGGCTGGGAAGTAAGGACAACAGAAGGACCAAACAGAGCCTGCTATCAAGTATTTAAGCCCCAGGCTTCCCTGCTGTCCCCACCTTACTCCAAGGTAAATTAAAAAGAGAAACAAAACTAAACTTGCAGCACACCAACCATAAAAAAGTAAGTAAGGCAACACACATACCTGGGAAGGGAGGAACAATGTGAACATAAGATGGAAAGGCAAATTGAGAAGAACAGAAGTTCTGGGACATACATAAAGAATACAGAAATAGAAAACCTATCAGAAAAAAGGCTTTAAAAGAGCAATATTAAAAATGCTAAATGAGCTAATGGGAGGTCAAAGGCAGATAGGCAGGTACAAAATCTTAGGAAAGAGATTCAGGAACAAAGAGTTCTTCACCAAAGAGAATGACAATATGCAACAAAGCACCAAAAAAGGGACTCTGAATGAAATGAAGACAACTATAGAAAGTGCTTCAAACAGAATTAAACTGGCATAAGAAATTCAGAAATAGAAGACACAAATGTACAAATCACCCAATCACAAAGAAACAAGATAGAGTAAAAATGGGAAACTTTATTAGAAATATCAGATACAACTAGAAGAGGATAACATAAGGATAACACTTTCTCGTGCTTTAGAGAGGAGAGAAAAGGGAGCAGACACCCTACTCAAGGAAATAATAGCTCAGAATTTCCCAAATCTAACGGATGAATTAAGCATGGATGTTCAATAATAAAAGGGCAAGTAATTCACTCTTTTTAAAAAATAGTTTTTTTACATATAGATCAATGATTCTAGCTTCCCTCAAAAGATAGACAAAGAATCTCCTCAACTTATCTTGGTTAAGAACTGGCAAAGTTTTGGAATTTCCATACAAATCAACATTTTATTAATATGTCAATAATGCTGTCAATACTCAATAATACATGAAAAGGAATGAATGTCAGTACAACTAGGCAGTGTGTAGGATAATTTATAATGGTGACATCACAGGGACAAATTTAGTCATAGTCATAGGTTTCCTAACAACAGGAAGATGACACTGTTTAGCTGCACTGTGATGACATAAAATGACACAAATGGGTTGAAGTCATTGTTTTTTTTAATTTTAATAATTGTGAAAGTACATTATCAACCTTGAAAATTTTTGGATATGCACCTAATAACTATTTTCTGAGTCACGAAAAAGAACAGACTACAGAGTCAAATAAAATGATACCAAGGCTATAGAAAATTTAAGTTTTTTATTGCTTGTTTTATTTTCAGGCTAGTTCCCTAAAGATGTTTCAGAGAACAACCAATTTCCTGTTTTACACAGCTTAGCTATAGGGTCCTTAAATAGAGAATCCAACAGGGTATAAGAAACGGGTGCAACATAAACATTTGACAAATCTTATTTTTCTATTTAATAATTTAAAACCAACCACATGCATAAAATATTTCTAAACAATATAAAAAATTCTGTTCAAACAATATCAACAGGGACAATGTCAACAAGACATAAAATTATCCTCATGCAATAAACATGACTGATTACGACCATAACCTCCATCAGTTATTTCATTCTCCCCATTATTTGGCTTCAGAAACTCAAAGGAAAAAAATGGAGTAGACGCCCTACTGATAAACATGTCTTGTTTTTTTACCTGGCATTTCTCCCTACTGACTCGTATAATACTAAACATCAATAAATAGTACTACTGAACTGAAACATATAGATGCTAATGTGTTTCAAAAACTCAAGTACCACTGTATTCTGCAAAATAACAAAATGAGTAAGGAAGGAAAGGATGAGTAATTAACTGTTCAGTTTGAGGGAATCTATATACAGATTATTGGGAACTGGACTCAAGTCTAAAACAGTTCTTGAAAGAAAAAAAAAAATCTTTGAAACAATGTAATATGGTCCCGCTACCATAACATCACTTCAGCTGCTTTTCAGATGTTTATAAGTAATCAGAAAATGTGGCGAAACTTGTTAGCACATACATATAAAACACTATTAGAATAAGTGGTCCAGGTAAGTACTTATCTAGACAACTTAATAGCTAGTAGTATTCAGAAAGCACAAATCACAGGCAAAGCAGGGAAATATCTATTTGAGGTACCAAAGTTGTACACTTCAGCCATCTAGTGGATAAAACAGTGAATTGAGTGCTAGAAGAAAAGTTTCCTATCATTCCAATTTTCCACTACAAAAACAATAAAAATATCCTTGGGAATAGTAAATTACAGCCTACAAAAGACAGAAGAAAGAAGTATTGGGAAAAGAAGGATAAAGTAGAGACAAATATGTCTAGAAATCAGATTTTATGGATGAAGATAAATATAAGACAAACACACTTCCTTACGATATTTTCTTAAACTCATATAACCATCAAACTACACATTACGTACAAAGACATTACATAGTAAGAGAGATTTCCTACTAGCTACAAGAACTAAGGAAAAATAAGAAAAAGTAAAAACAAGGGGGCAGACTCTGGTTAAAAAGGAAAGGGAAATTGGAAGAGGGAATTTTTAAGGGACTAAATGAAGAAAATGCCATCTTTCTGCCTGGGGACTCCTATTCAATTAGTGTTGTGGCAACCTCAGTTCATTTAGGATCTCCTCCCACCCCCACCCCAGGCCTAAGGGAGGAAAGGAAAGTGGAATACTTCTAAAAGTATTCAACTCAATGGCATTGCTTCTGAAAGACAGAAGGTGAAATTTAAAGGTTTCAGGAGCCACGAATAACTTGAGCAGTATAATACGGGGCAAGTGAATTTTGGAGACACATTTTCCCCACCTATAAAACTATGATTTGGAATAAATTAGTGGCAAGACTACTTTTAATTCTAAAATTTAATTTTAGTACCTCTCTACCCCCCTCCTCCCAATAAAAAGGTTAATAAAGAGAAAATGTATTGCTTTGGTTTGTATTTTTTCCCAGTAATTCACATAAACAATAGAGATTATGCCCCAAACTCCAAAGAGAGAATAAAGATGACTCCCTGACTCCAAGGAGCAAACACTAGTTTGTAGAAATACACTTATTCAAGTTCATTTTAATGCTACATAGAAACAAGTGTAATAAAAGATACACATGGAATGCTACAGAAATCTCTGAAGGTAAGAATTTAGCCTGGAAAAATGCAGCTTTTGCTTATACATCAGTATGTATAATTCTTTTCTGAGATTCACTGTTAAGCGAAGGAGAGGAGGTGAAAGGAACAGGGGATATAGGTAAAGATACAGAGATGTAAGGGGGGGAAGCAAATAGCAACTCTCAAGAAATAGCAAAATATAGCTGGACAGAGAGGTCTCACGGATGATCAATTTATTTATTGCTGGAAATGTAGCTAGAAAGGTAGCCAATAATTTATTTTTGCACCACAAGCCATGAAGAACCATTTGCAGTTCTTAAGCAAGTCTTTTGCTAGTTCAGTGGAAATGAGGGAAGACTTGACTACTACTAGAGAGAAAAATGAGCAGCATTTGTTAACCAGATGGACATACAGGGAAAAGACTTCAAATTGAAAAAAATTCCAGAAAGGGTAGAATATTATTAGCCCAAGTAGAAAATATACTAAGTCATGTATGGGCCTCCCCGGTGGCGCAGCGGTTGAGCGCTGCGCTGTGGAGCTGTCGGCGGTGGTGACGCGAGTTCGACGCCCGGCCGGGGAGAATCCCACATGGTGGGGCAGACCTCTCCTGCCTCGCCCGCTGCTCCCCTCAGCAGTGTACTTCTGGTCTGCCTGTTCTGCTCCCCACTCTGTCTCTGGTGAACCCTCTCGCCGCCCCAGGCCTCTGGCCTGTACCCCAGCTTGTATGTAAAAAAAAAAAAAAAGAAAATAAAATAAAGAAAAAGAAAATACACTAAGTCATGTAAACACTCTTTTATATATTAATTTATAAGATGAAAGGTACATTTTAAGCAAAGCACTTAGGGAAGAACTACATTTAAGATTTTTTTTTGGTTGTTGTTGTTGTTTCCCTTAAGATGAAAGAAAGAAATGGGGAGAAAGAAGGTGGGAAGAATGATGGAATATAATGACGAAAGTTATCAGGATAAGAAGAAAAACTTGGAGCATATTAGAAGGGAGCAGTATTAGTGTGAAATGATAAAAATTATACTGGCTTGAAAATTGAGAGAGGAGGGAAAGTGATAATATTTACAATACATTTCCTTTTTGGAACAATTAAGCAATACAGAAACATTAAGCCTGGAAAAGGTAAGTTGAACAAATTCATGTTCGGTCACCTCTATTTTGGTCCTACTAAAAGAAATGAGGTCCTGTGGAGCAGTAAAAGGAGGAGAGTTTGAGAAATGGAAATGTTATTAAGTCTGGTGGTGATCAAAGAAGTCAATTAAGAATAAAGAGACTAGCAATACTAAAAATACAGAAAAGTGAGAAGACTAGCTTCAGGCATGACAATTTTGAGATCTTAGTAATGTGATCAGCTGGCAATGTTTAGGATTTATGAAAATGCGTAAGTGAAGTTCTAAAAAGTGAATCAGGTTCCTACTCACATTTACAGCAGCTAACCTGAAACTATTTTCATAATATTCAGGTCTTTTACTTCTCTTGCCTAATTTGGTTATCTATATTTATTTTCCTTTTTTAAAAAAATCAACCATTTCATAAAGATAATAAATCTACTGGCACAAAGAATTCATCTTGTGAAATTTATCAAATATCAAAAAGTGTATAAAGTATATACAAAGTGAGCATCAGTGTAGCCACTACCCATTGTTTATCCTTAAAATCCCTCCTCAACCCCATTTCCCTATCTCATTCACAAAAGGTAACCATTTACTCGAAAATTTGTGAATATCATTCCCTTGCTTTCTTTATAGTTTCATAATCTAGGTATTTATCCAGTCATATTTTCCAGTTCTGCTTCTTACTGAACTTCATATAAAATAAATCACAGTGCAGATAATGTTGTATGATTTGCCTTTTGATATTATAACTGATACCAATGTGTGTGGCTACAGTTCATTAGTTATCCCCATGGAACTGTTACAGCGCAACCCCAATGTGAAATGAGTTGGCCTGACTGTGGGTCCTCACCCACAGGGACTTATAATGAGACTCAACTGCAGGCACACACAAAAAATAAAGGGTTTCTTTACAAAAAGAGAAAAACGAAGAAAAGAATAACTCAGAGAGAGAGATAAATTGGTGAATGTGTCCTACAGTTCTACTGAGCTGAGATCCCAACAGCATGCTGAAAGCCGTCGAAAAACCAAGCACCACCAAGGCCGACATGTCTGGTTATATAAAGTCTGGCTGCTTAACTCCACCCTCATTTCCCAGCAATCCTCCCTTCAGTGGTGATGACATTATGGGATTTTTAGTCCTTGGTGTTTTGGGTCTCTTTGGTCTGGGGTGGGGATGGAGTCCATGAAACCTGTTTGGGGAGTTTGTTCAGGACATCCTCTCCCCGAAGCAGAATGATATTCTACTGTATGAACATATTGCAGTTTATTCAATCTACTGTTGATAGAGACTTAGGTTGCTTCCAATTTGGGGCTATGATGAAATACGCTGCTACCAACATTTTTGCAGATGTCTTCCATACACATTTGTTTGTACTTTTCTGGGGAATTTACCTAGGCATTGAAGTGCTGAGTCATAGGATAAGCACATGTTCAACTTTTCTAAGCAATGCCAAACTATTTTCCAAAGTGGTAACACCAACTCTCAGAATTGACAGAACTTTTTAATGTAAAGTAACAGTATCTCAGTTTTAGTTTGCAATTCTTTAAATATATATATATATATATGTATATATATATATATTTTTTTTTTTTTTTAAAGATTTATTTATACAAGCTGGGTTACAAGCCAGAGGCATGGGGCGGTGAGAGGGTTCACCAGAGACAGAGTGGGGAGCAGAACAGGCAGATCAGAAATACACTGCTGAGGGGAGCAGCGGGTGAGGCAGGAGAGGTCTGCTGCACCACGTGGGATTCTCCCGGGCTGGGCGTCGAACCCGCATCGTGCTCTGCTGAAAGCTCCACAGCGCAGCACTCAACTGCTGCGCCACCAGGGAGGCCCTGCAATTCTTTAAATATTAATGAAATGAGCATGTTAGTGGAACTGATTAATCATTTTCTTCATCAATGCTTTCAGTGTCTTAAGAATCCTTCCCTTTTCCAAATTATATAATATACACCATTTTATGTTCTAAAAACTTTAAAAGTTATGTTACAAAGGTCTTTATTCAACCTGAAACAGATTCTTATATGTATTTTTAATTTTTCATATGTATATTCAATTGTCCTGGGATCATTTACTAAATCTTGACTATCCATACTGGTCTGCAATGGAGATAGGTGGTTCCATTGTCTATTTTTTACTCTTGCAGGGGTCCCTAGCATGCTAACACATGCCCAGGCATGCTCAGACAAGTCCACAGCAGGGAAGAAAATGAAACCACACTAGCAAGCCACACCCAGGATTGAAATTTGACCAATCACCACTTGACAAACCAGAGCTGTACTGATGGAAAACCTCATTTGTATAAATCAGACTTAGCTTTACTCCTTTTGCCCATATAAACAACACTCCATGTAGAGCTCTTTGGGCATTCAGCTCAAGAACTCCTTGGGTCTTTACCAACCAGTTTCCTACTTCCCTAGTGACCAACCTGAAGCTCCCAATAATTGTTTGCTGTGATACTCTGTTAATATTTCTGCTATACAGGGCAGTTATATAACAGCAAACTATGTAACTAATACTATGACATGGGAACTCTAACACTCAAGCTGTAACACCCTCGTGATAATTCAAGGCAACTTTGGACAAAGTCCACTTGGTCACTATGTATAATGTCTACATATTGTTACACATACAAGTCATATTTACTTAAGAAATTTTTCCATCTATCTCTATTGAGAGATACTGTTCTGCAGTATTTTTGGTATTGTTTTGATCTGAATTTTGATAACAAGATTAATACTAGTTTCATAAAATGAAATGTAAAAAGTTCATCTTGTATTTTCTATTTTCCGACCAACACTGTGTAAAAACGGTGCAAATTCTTCTAGCATTTGGTACAAGTATCGAGTGAAACCATTGAGTTTGGTTTTCACTTTAAAATTATAAATTTAATTTTCTTAAAAGTTACAGGGCTATTCATATTATCTATACCATGCTGTGTGAGTTGTATATTTTTTGAGGAATTAACTGGTGTGTTTCATCAAAGTCGGTGAGATTTTGTTGAAAATTTTTGTGTTTTATTTGTTTCAATATGCTTATAATTGGTTCTGACATCGATGTTATCTAATTCAAGTTAAACATTTCTGGTTCTTGACACAAGGCATTTTCAATAGAAACTTGGATATTTGAGGTATGTCAAAAGAGCCTGGGTGTTATTTAAATATTCTGTTACAGCAAGCTTTCTCTGATACTGCTTTGGTGAGGGAAGATGGACACAGAGGTTGAAGTACAGGGCCCTTACTAGGTTTCTGTTGACCACAGGTGGTAGAAGGAGGGAACTCTTTGTTATACTAGGTTAAGGCGGGAATTTAGGATCCTCAATGATACAGCTATAGCCTTTTTATTGCTTCCACAACACCCGCATCTATATCACGTGGGGAGGCATTGCCTTGTTATGTTTGAGGAGGCTGAAAGTATAGGCCCCCACTTGATTTTTGCAAATCAGGGTGATTTTTTCTGTGCGTATTTGGCTGGAGTATAGTGATTATCTAAAAGTTTTCTTAGTATGCTATCTCCTTCTCGGATAGGAAAATAGACTTGTCTTGGTGCTTTTGTCTGTGCTCAACATTTCTGGGTTGCCAGCTTCTCCTGCACCCATTGTAGAATATGTATAAGTCAATAAGAAAAACCAGGCTTCGTTTTTTTCTGTCATGTTATTTGGGTCCTGAGGGCCTAAGATGAACTAACTTCCTCTCCCTACTTTTCAGAGTCTCATATTTATTCTATTCATAATGTCCAGAGTCTTGAGGGAGAGGGGTGTGTGTATGCCGGAGAGTTAGAGAGTACAGGGTGTGTGTGTTAAAAGAATCAGATCACGGACTTAAAAAATGTTTCTGTTTCATTCCATTCATGTCTCCCAAGGACCTCCACAATTACTTGGGAATCCTACTTCTTTCACAAGTTTCTAGCATCAATTTTCTAACAGAAAGTAATAAGGAACCCAAGACTTACATACTGGTTGACTCATAAGACACCCAGTAGTTAAAGTTGACATAAGGAAATAAGATGGGAAATTCACAGAAATGTTGATCAAGCCATGAAACTGGACATTTCTGACAAGTTTGCCTTGAATTCTACATCTAATGTTAATATTATTGGTTTCCTTTACAATTTTATAATCTTTTCTATGAAGATTTATGAATTTGTAACTTTCAACCTTTCTGCATCACTTTATGATTTTTTTTTTTAGAAAGCATCTACAGAATTTTTGTTTTCTAACTGGAATGCAGTGGGCAGGGGAAGACAGAATGAAAGACATGTGTGATCACATTGCACTCTTACCAAGAATTCCTGCATTTTAAATTTATATGATTCATAGCAACTATAACATGATTTTGGCCTATTTACATACATGCTTTTTTTTTTGGGCTGGAGCCATTTAAAGGGTTGAAGAGTTTTATTACTTTTTTTTAAAGTTTCCTAAACTATTTAGTACATTGCCTTGTTTAGAGAAGACATTTAACAAATATACTTGGAATTCAAATTAATCAGTACAATTAATCTTGCAGCACTGTGACACTGGAGACTGTATCAACAATGAGCTTTTAGTAAGCAGTCTCTTTGGCAGTTTAAGATGTATGCTGAGAAGAAACTCAATCCGTTTCTGTGAGTGGCCTGATGTAAAACTCCCCAAAGCAGGAAAGAACAGAGAATTGCTTTGGTTAAGCACATGAAAAAAAACTAAAGGCTAGTAGGAAGCAACAGCAGATGGCCAATCTAGCAACAATGTTAAACAAGGGTAGCTCTTTAGGAATAAAGACAACAGGGAGTTATAAATAGTACCACTATCTGTAAACTCAAAAGTAGTTTACAAAATCTGTGCAGTTTTAAACATGTATATAGAGAAGCAAATCTGTTACCCTCAGCTTTCAAACTTCATCTGGACCATATTTGCATACAATAATTTTAAAAGGTGACCAAGTATAATTCCTCTCAATTATCTGTGGTCACTGAAGGATCCCATATTAGAATGAAAATGTCATGTGATCTTTGATTACTATGATTTGCTCTATTTTACCAACTACTTAATTTGCTTTCCTTAAATGTATCCTAGCTAAATGGGACAGACTGGAGGTACACCTGAAATATGCTCTGTTCAATGGGCGATTTGTTCAGGGGACAAATATTAAAATCTATACATCAAAAAATTCAGGTTTGTAAACTGATAAATTTATTATTCATAGTTCCATGTATTTTTATATTTGTTTAATTATTAAGTTGATTATTACCACATTCTTTTCTGTGCCACCTTGAGGACAAGCACAAAAGAAGCAAATAAAATCTAAGTATTACTAAGAAAGTTCTGACTTCATGGAACACTTGCAGCCCCTTTCCTGAGTAAAATTAAAATATGGTTATAAACTTTAGCAGCCTAAGGATACAAAGACCAAGATTGCAAATTTTTATTTTATAAGACTCTTACTTTATAAGAACACATTTAAGAAAAATCTATTGTTTCAAGCTTTATCTTTAATCATAACAAAGATATCAATTAATCGCAACTCCAGCCCTCAATGTATGCTAATATTATTTTTGGATATCTTATAAATGTATACATATGTACATACAAGTCCATGTATATCAACATATTTAAACTCTCACACATGCACAAATACATGGAAAGAAATACACCAAAGTATTACTAGCAGAATTATAGATAGTTCCAATTGTTTTATCTCTACTTTTTCCAATATTCTATATGTTTTTACATTTAATTTTCTTAAAATACAAGGACTGCTATGCTTTTCCTCTCATTAGCACTGGATGATATTCATTTCAAAAGATGTGTAGCCCTGCCCTTACCCACCAGGATGTAGTAAACTACAAGGAGGCAGAGATTAAGGAGAAAGTTATATCAGGAGACAGGAGGCTGGGAAACAGAGGTAGAATAGATCTACTCCAAGCACAGAAGTGGACCTTAGAATTCTGATCCAAGAATCTAGGATTTCCAGTAAAAAATGTCCTTCTCATAAAATAGCAGTCCTTCTTATACAGTGCCAGCAGGAATTATGTACATCAATAAATGTGTTACAAATATTTGGCCGTTTGTACCTAATGAAGTATTTTTGCCTACTTTTACTTCACTGAATTTGATCTAATATCATCAGAGAATATAGTATTAAATGGACTTGAACTTTTCTTTAAAGAAGACTTCAATGATTTTGGATTCTCACTACTTATGAAAGTGTCTATCTTGGACAAAAAGAATTGCAGCAAAAGCCAATAATGTAAAGCAAAGAAGTAAATACAAGACTCAGAATTCTTCCAATTAGGGATCTCAAAGATCTGCTGCTCAAATAACTGGTGCGTGCAATATACACCAAGCATTATGGCTGTATGTGTGCCACCCTTTAAGGGGAGAACATGATGCAAAATCTCTTCCTTCCACTTACCCAGCAGAGAAGAGGGAACACAAGCAGGAGTTAAAACTCAGACCTTGGAGCAACCTGTTTGGATTTAGATTCTAGTACCCTGAGCAAATAACTTCTGCTTCAGTTTCCTCGTCTAGGGGGAAAAAAAAAAAGGAAGAGGACAGAATATTATCACTTAAAAGGTTGTTAAAAGGATTAAATCTGTAAATACCTGTAAAGTGGGTAGTTCATAGCAAATATTTGTTAAAGGAAAAAACCCTGAATTTAAAGTTCAAATACTTTACAAAATTGTAGAGATGCAGAAAGGCTAACTCAGGTAACTTAGCATATACTGTATATTCAATTATCTAGTTTCTTTAAAAGGTATGAAAGTGTGGTATTCAATGGTCTTTTAACAAAGCAGGAATCCAAATTGTGAAAGCACAAATCACTTTCAGAAACTTCATATAAAAGTTTATCCATATGTAATTTAAGAAGTCTATACCTACATAAACTGAACAGGAAAATAATTCTGTTTTTGAAATAAGAAAAAAATACATTAAAAACTAGCATAGGGCCTCCCCGGTGGCGCAGCGGTTAAGCGCTGCGCTATGGAGCTGTCGGCAGCGGCCACGAGAGTTCGACGCCTGGCAGGGGAGAATCCCACATGGCGAGGCAGACCTCTCCTGCCTTGCCCGCTGCTCCCCTCAGCAGTGTATTTCTGATCTGCCTGTTCTGCTACCCGCTCCGTCTCTGGTGAACCCTCTCGCCGCCCCACGCCTCTGGCCTGTACCCCAGCTTGTATGTATAAATAAAAAATAAATCTTTAAAAAAAAAAAAACTTCAAAAAAAAAAAAACTAGCATAGACAAGAGGCCTCAGTTGCACTGTAGACTATCAAAGAAGAGCAAAACGGCTTTTTTGTGGTAAGTATGTTCAAAGTTTGCTTGAAAGAAACGAACAATCATGTAAAATCAAGACTGAAATCAATTTCCTAAAGAAATGAAGTTATATCCAAGTTGAGGCAGGGTAAGTACAGACTGAAAGGCAAACATCTCGTTCTGCCAGAAAACAAGGAAGCGCTCAATGGCGACCAGGTCAGATCAAAACGATAGAGCAGTCAACTCAAGAAATCCCCACTAGCCAAATCTGAGTCAACTGGAGCATCAAAAAGAATGACAAGGAAAGCAAGCAGAAAAAAAAAAGTAAAGAAAAGAAAAAAGAAAGGGAACAAAACAATGAACCTGAAAATAGGAAAAGGGGAAATTCAACCAAAAAAAAAAAGCTGGATAAAAACACAAATAAAATTGATAAGCCTTTAGCCAGACTAAGCAAGAAAAAAGAAGACACAAATTACTAGCAGAAATAATGAAAAAGGGAACATCACTATTAATTGTAAGTACATTAAAAAGATAAGAGAATATTATGGAAAATTCCACATGCACAAATTTGATAAGTGAGATAAAATGGACCAATTCTGTTAAAGATGCAATTAAAAATAAATTAGAAATTAGGAATAAAGAGAGCAGTCCTTACCTACTAAGGAAATTGAATCAATAGTTATTAAATTTCCAAAACTGAAAGCACCAAGCCCAAATACATTCACTAATACAATCTACTAAATATTTAAGAAAAATAATGCTATCAAATCTCTACAATCATTTGTAGAAAATAGAAGCAAATATTCCTAACTCATTCAATGAGGGCAGTATTATCCTAGTACCAAAACCAGAGAATGGTATTACAAGAAAGAAAAACTACAGAAAAATATCTCTTATAAACAGATACAAAACCTTCAACAAATTATTAATAATCAAATCAATGTTTTAAAAAAGAATTCTACACTACAACGGTGGGATTTATTCTAGGTATGCAAGGCTGATCCTTAAATCTGTCAATGCAACCCAACAGATCAAAATGCCAAAGAAAACAAATCATACTAATGGAAAAAGAAGGGAAAAAAAAAAACAGTTGATAAAATGTAAGACCCATTCATGACAAAAACACTCAGAAAACTAGGAATGGGGGAGTTCCTAAATTTGATATAGACCACCTGCCAAAATAAACCAAAAAAACCCTACAGTTAACATTATTCCTTGTAGTGAGAATGGGATACTTTAAAGTTGACCACTCCTATTCAATCAATATTATACTCAAAGTTTTAGTTATTGCAAAACAAAAAAGTATACAGAATTGTGAAAAAAAAAAAAACTTTTCTGCTTGAAATGACAGTTATCTATATTTAAATTCCCAATGTATCATAGTGCATTTGCCCCATCCTTTCTTGGTCATGTTTGATTCCATGATTTGTCACCACTCTTCTACGCATGTCTTTTTAAAATCCGTTATTTCTCTGTCCCTTTTTTTTTCTTTTATACTAACCTAGTGTGATGGTTTTATGTGTTGTATGTGTCAAAATGATCAGGCTGTTGTGAGGGTATTTTATAGACGTGGGGGAGTTTATAGATGGTTAACATCCATTATCAGCTCACCAAGATTATCCTCAATAATATGGGTGGGGTCTCATCCAATTAATTAAAAGTCCTTAACAGAAAAACTGAGGTTTCCCTGAGGAGGAAGGAGTTGTTTCATGATTGCCACATCACATCAGCTCCTGCGCAAGTTTCCTGCCTGCAAGCCCTACAGACTTTCCACTTGCCAGAATTCATAATCGTGTGAAAGCAAATTCCTTGAAATTTCTTTATATACACATATGTAAGTACACATATTCCTGGCTGTTTCTCTTTCTCTGGAGAACTCTGATACACCTGGTAAAACCTGACTCCCTGGAATCAGACCATGGCTTTATCTGTGTTTGCATTTAAACAGCTATAAAGTAGGGGGTGGGGGAAGGAAATCACAAAACCAGGCTGACTAATAATCACTTTTTTTTTTTAAGATTTATTTATTTATACACACAAGCTGGGGTACAGGCCAGTGGCGTGGGGTGGCAAGAGGGTTCACCAGAGACAGAGTGGGGAGCAGAACAGGCAGATCGACAGAAATACAATGCTGAGAGGAGGAGCAGGCAAGGCAGGAGAGGTCTGCCTTGTCATGTGGAAATCTCCCCAGCCAGGCATCGAACTTGGGTCGCTGATGCCCACAGCTCCACAGCGCAGCGCTTATCATCTGCGCCACCAGGGAGGCTCCTGATAATCACTTTAAATTTAAGATTTCAAGCCTTAAATTAACAATCAATACTTCTTGAGAAACTGCTTCAAACTTCTCATACTCCTGTTATCTGCTGTCCATACCAAACACCAATCTCATGCTTCACTGAGAGAACACAAACCACCAGAGAAGATGAAAAGCCAGGAGGATAGGCTCTCATTTTCCAATCACCAAACATCCTGGCAAGGGCACATAATTATCATACATTCCCTCCAGCAAAATGCAAGACATTTCTCCAATAAAGGCAAATCTCTCCATTTATGCCCTCCATGCCCTTTTCTGTATACATACCTTCTTACTCACTGGATCCCACCCTTTCTTGCATCTACCAAACCATTTCTCTTTCACTTCACAGATAATCTTTAAAAAACTGTCTGCATACATTATCTGCACTTGCTCATTTCTTACTCTTTTAAAAAACTTTTCATTTAATCTTTTAACTGACTTCAATTTGTCATTTTTCACCACCTTAATAAAACCGCTCATCAAGATCACCAACAGTTCCCACATAATGTCTTTCTTTGCCTGCTTCCTTACTTATAAACCAGAGTAACAGTGTAACAGTGGCTATTCTGTAGGGTTACTATGTGGTGTAACATAAAACACCAGAACAGTGGCTGGTACAGAGTAAATACTGAATATTAGCTATTAAAATATTCTGGATTATTGTTTTCCCTTGGGTCTGATTTATTTCTAACTTATTTAACATTGTGAGTCCTTGAGTAAGTTGCTTCAGATTGTGGGTGGGAGAGTGAAGAGACACAAAATTAAATTATGAAATCTCCTTTAAACAACGAGAGCCCTACTGAATTTTAGCCAACTATCTTCAACTATCACATAATTTCACAGGAGTGAGATTCCTCAAACCCAACAGTCAAGTCAAACTCAGTCCCTTCTACACACGCTCCTCCACTATACACTCCCACGTTTCCATCATTTGCAGATTTTTGCCAATACCATTTGTCTAAGCTTGAGTCCGTCTTTCCACATTCATTCACTTCTCATTTCTATATAGAACTTGACGCTATGGCTTCCAGACAGCAAACTGTGTTATACTTCTGGGCTGGGAGTTGCCTGTCAGTGCCCTGCATGTAGAAAGCAATATGTACTCAAATAACAAGGTAATTACTAATTAATTCTGTATTAAATGCTAAATGATCACAAACTTCTCTATTTGACATTTTGAAAAACACAATTCAATTTATTTACATTAACTTTAGAGAAAATTTCAGATTACTCCAATATTCCCATAAGCCCCCCCCAATTTCACTCATTATTCATATAGTCCTCAAATTTTCTATAGCTATAAAGGTATTTTGGTTCTTGTTTTACACTTTGTGAAGGAAAACTTTTGCTACCAATGCAACAAGAGAAAACATTAAGGTCATAAAAGTTGGGAGGGGAGGCAAAAATTTAGAAGTAAAAAAAGGCAGGCATGATTTAGGCCTAAAAAATTAAAACCTCAATTATAGAACTATAATATTATAAACAGTAACAGAATTTGAAATAGGGGAGTTATTAATATACAAATATTAAAATGCAAAAATAAAGTTTTCCTTTTTATTAGATTTATTTATTTATGCACACAAGCTGGGGTGTAGGCTAGAGCTATGGGGGAGGGGTGAGATGATTCACCAGAGACAGAGTGGGGAGCAGAACAGGCAGTTTGACTGTAGTACAATGCTGACGGGAGTAGCAGGAGAGGCAGGAGAGGGATGTTGTGCCATGTGGGAAGCTCTCTGGTTGGTATCGAACTCATGCTGCAGTGGCTCTGGATAGTTTCATAGTGCTGCGACTTAACCTGTTACGTCACCAGGAAGGCCCTTGTACCATATTCTTAATTCTAACCAGAAATTAGTTATAAAGACTTCTTTTTGTGATTTATCTAGTGAGTACATTTTATTTGATTGACAGATTGTCCAGTAGAGGACAGTATTTTAAATAATTCATTTTTAAAGTTTAAGGCATACAGCATGATGGCTTGATTTATGTGTATTGCGAAGTAATTACAAGAGCTATAGTATTACTTCTCATATAAAGACAATAAAAAGAAAAATATTTCCTTTTAATGAGAATTCTTAGTATTTATTCCTAGTAACTTTCCTATATATTATATAGAAGTGTTAGCTATATTCATCATGTTCTAGAGCACATCTCTGGTAGTTAACTGTCTTATAACTGGTGAAGTATATTATCTGACCACCTTTCTCCCAATTAATCATTCTCCCCATCCTCTGCCTCTGGTTACAAGTCTGTTCCCTTTTTTCTTAGTTTGGACTTTTTTCTTTTTCTTTTTTTTTTTGGTTTTAAGATTCCACATATAAGTAGAATCAAACAGTATTTGTTTTTCTCTTGTTTAACTTGTTTAGTCATTGTATTTTAAAGACTGGGCAACAGTAACATGGTTTGTATGTTCCCAAATATCACAGTGGTCAGTTCTCAAGCCTGATGACTAAAGAAATTAAAATACTGAACACTCTCTGGTTTCTTGTGTTAATTACATAAATGCACTTATGTTTGTCCTTATCTCCATCAAGTTATACTAACTGAAAGTGGAGACTGACTTCTACTTCTGCGGTCCCCACATTATCTAATACTTGAGTTGGTAAAGAGTGACTTCTCAGTAAATAACTGCAAAACCAGCACTGCCTCCCAGTTGGCTGTCCTCAGGAAGAAGCGAGCAATTTAATGTACCAATGTAATCATACAAACACTTAAGAGCAAACTTAAAAAACATAAGGAAGGTAAAAATTCCAGGTGCCACTTATAAATAACTTCCCTTATATTTCTAGACATCTAGAAAACGCTTCATCAACTGCTAAGGACACTTGATCTCTGACAAATTTGCAATCTTCACATAGAACCAAAGATCCCAGTAAGATTAAATTTAAAGATGCAAATGCCTTCCATTTTCTTCAAATGTGGAAACATGATAAAGCTATTCCCAGTTCCTGGGTTCCCATTCCTTTACATATCTGTCAGAATAAACCTAGGAAAGTTTAGGCAAATCTCTGTCATAAGAAAGGTAACCAGGGCAAAAACAACTTTGTATCAGAGAAGGTGGCAAATAATTTCTCTTTAATAACTGTTTAAAGCATTTCCAAATTTTAAGGCAGAATCACTGATCCAAATGTTAAATCACTTTATGAGGTAATCAACTCCCCAGAGATGCAAAGGGAAACAACTGACATTCTAGAGAATTTGAAAGTATACTGTACATCTAAATGGCTTTAAATTTACTTGGCATTCTGCATTTGTTCCAAGTTAAAAATAAGTGATCACAATAGCTAAAATTTCCTGAACTTACATCTAGCATCCAGGCAATGCACTAGTGACAACCACTTTATATGCAGTACCTTATTTAAACATCATGGCCCCATGAGATTATGTGCTATTACTATTAATTTCTCACTTGAAAAATACTAAGAGGGGTTCCCTGGTGGCCCAGCTGTTAAGCGCTGGGCTGTGGAGCTGTCAGCAGCGGCAACGCGAGTTCGACGCCCAGCCTGGGAGATTCCCACATGGGGCAGACCTCTCCTGCCTCGCCCGCTGCTCCCCTCAGCAGTGTATTTCATTGCCTGTTCTGCTCCCCATTCTGTCTCTGGTGAACCTTCTCACTGCCCCATGCCTCTGGCCTGTAGCCCAGCTTGTATGCATAAATAAATAAATCTTAACAAAAAAAAAAAAGAAAAATACTAAGAGGCCCAAAGATGTTATATAACCTAAATTAGCCTGTGCCAAATAGTTAGATTTGGAGCATAGACTGGAAGTCAGGACTTATCCAAAACCCATGCTAACAACCCCTATTTAAACTCCTTAACTTGCTGAAGAATTGTAGGTTTTTTATTTTAATGTTTAAATTAATTTAATGTTTAAATTATATATATATATAAATAAAAACATAATTCTTCCTTTTTGTACAATGCATGTGTTTCCTTTCAGGTGCTGTCCCATAGAATTCCCATCATCAATTCACCCATGCACCATCACCACAGTCCCGTGTGTTCTTCCCTCCCCTATTATGATCCCTCTCCCTCCCACTCCCCTGCAGAGTGTCTCTGGTTATTTGTTGCCGGTTGTTTTTGTTTTTTAATTTATTGTAGTTATTTCTTTCCCCTGATCCCTTATTTGGTTCCCCTACATTCCTCCTGTAAGTGAAACCATCCTTCTTTTTCTTTTTCTTTCTGGCTTATTTCACTGAGCATAATCCCTTCCAGCTCCAACCATGTTGCTGTGAATGGCATGAGTTTTATCTTTTTGACTGCTGAATAGTATTCCATTGTGTATATATAACACATCTTCTTGATTGGTAGATTTTAACCAAACCTAATGTACTACTAAAGGGTAACAGGTGACACGTGTTTATCTGTGCTATATTTGTGCTATAACCCAACACCATGAAAAAAGAATGGCAGCTAATGTTTTCTAAAAGTTCTTACATAAACACTCACATGAAATTCATTAAAAACTAGATTTCAATTAAATCTGGCCTGCCCAGATATTTGGGGTATGGTTTTTGCTTGTCTGGAATAAGTCCTCTCCTACCTTTTAAAGTATATAGACTCTCTGTTGAGATATGCCTTAACATAAGCTTCTTGAGTCTATTAAACTCTTTATTTTCACATCTTCCACTAAGTCTTTGAGAGTACCACATCTCAATAGTGAGCACGCCATAAAATGAATAAAATCTACCATTCAAAGAACTCCTCGCTCATAATGAGGCATTTTTTTGTCTATTACAGAAAATATAACCCTTAAAATTTTATTCTGCTTATGAAAATTACAATAGTCTTTCATTTCTTTTTTTGACATGGAATTATGATTCCAAAAAAAAGAGGGCTCTTTTTGTCCCAGTATGTTTTCTAAAGACTGAACTATCGGGGGTGAGGGGGGTGGGGGAGGAGAGGTCCATCATCTTCAGTTTACAGTTCACCAAAAAAGGTGAAGCAACTTGTCTAAGGCTCTAGAACTTGATGACAAAATCCACATGGTTGACTGAGAAGGGTCTGATTCCTTGACAGTTATAGTTCTCCCTACTGCCCAGAATGATAGGACAACTCTTATTTCAAAATTCCGACATCTTTTAGGTAGCAAATTCTGTTGACTTTCAACTCATTTCTGAAATCTAAATTCAAATTAATCTGTATAACAGCAAGAAGATAAAGCTTCTAAATGATCAGGTAAATAGTTCATGACTAAGACAATAAGCATCACAGTTCACTGAAATAGGTAAATGATTCATATCTAAAGCTATGTGGCTGTAATGACAACCCTGAATTACATGAATCAGAAAGGCTACCTATACCAGTGACTTGATGAGAGACCTCTAGAAAGCCAGCATCTTAATGCCAGACATTATTTTAAACTTCTACATGCACAACAAAGCATCTCAACTATCTGATGACTCAAATGTATCAAAACTCAACTCACCGGCAAAGTAGACTAACAAGAATCAGATTTCTCTATTCAACAACTTCTTAATTACCACTAGGATAGTTTGTGATTAGTCACTTAACAAATTACTTCAAATTGTTTCACTGCATATTGCATATATTCACAAGGTTATTTCTATAAAACTTGAATTGAGCAAAAAGTTACCATCTAATCTCAGTGATTTTGATAGAACTTACTTTTAAATGAGTTTCTTTTCCAAGTGGCATTTCCTCCAAAATGTAAAGGGAATATGAGATAATTTCCTCCTTGTCAAGAAATTTAAAGGGAGTCCTTTTCAAATTCATTAATGAAATATACTTACTGACAGAAACAGTACTACCTCTTCCTTTAAACATTAATTTAGGGTGGACTGGGGAGTGACTGCCAATGGGTATGGGGTATGACCATTGACAGGTATGGGAGTTCTTGGGGGTGATAAAAATGTTTGGGAATTATTTAGCAGTGATAAATACATAATCTGAAAACATTTCAAAAGCACAGATGCACATTCTAAAGAGTGAATTTTTATGGTGTGTGTATCTTGAAATAAAGGTAGTATTTAAGAAAACCAATGAAATTGAAGGGGAAAAAAAACTGTTTTAACACTTGTCCTGCCAAAGAATTTGTATTAGTAACCCTTACGGAACGTGATATATCTTAACTAGGTAAATAACAGTCTTGTACCTCAAGACTTTCATCTCTGTCTTAATGAAGTGTCACTTTCTTATTTCTACTCTATCAATAATAAGCTCACCTCAGACTCATTCGTATTTAAAACAACTGCTAAAATACGTATTAACTAGTGAGTGGAAAGAGATATAACTTGTATAAATCCACAGTTCTAGGCCCATAAGCATCATCAATATTATTAGCACAAGGAAAGACTTCTAAACATTTTTAATGTTTCCAATAAAACTTTTACTCAGCTTGATTCCTTTGTTCTAACTTTTTCCACTTAAAGTAATCACCAAAGGCTTTTCAAATTATGTTCACAAAAGGATAAATGCAATTATTGCAGACCCCTGTCAAAATATAATTGTACAGTACACCATACATTAAAAAACCACACACATTAAAGTTTTATTTTAGGATATGAATGGTTTAGATTAGGAAAGAAGACACCGAAGTGATTAAAATTCTGCTGTCATGACAGATAATGTAAGTAGGAACTGATCATTTAGTCACCTGGAAGTGAGTTTGCATGAAGCATTCAAAACTTTACAAAGAACATTAGAAGGTTTTGCAAGGCCTGATTTTAAATATTATCAATTGCAAAGAACTTTTCATTAACCTTACTTTTATTGAGCACTTATATTCCAGGCCAGGTGTCAGAAACACAGATGCAAAACAGAGACTTGCCTTCAAGAAGTCCCAATTTGATTAACTGCTTTTGTAAGGCACAGTATCTGACCTCTTAGGTTTAACTCACAATAGGGGAATCTAAGATAAACATTTTAAATGACTGTAAGACTTAAGACTGAAAAAATTAAATTTGAAAATAAAAACTATTGTACATTTAAACCAAATCTAACTCTACTGCCTAATATAACATTACAGAAGTAGTTCTAGACATACTACTAAAAAAAGTAAAATGACCAATAATTTAACTCTACCTGCTTAACACACATCGCTTATGTGTTCGTCTTATTTAAAGTTATATTCACTATGTTTCAATCAAAGCACATCTTCCATTAAAGGCTACTTCTCATTACCTCCAAACTCTCCATCTGGGTACAATACTTCACAGTTGTTGAATGAATGAATGAAATAAACCTATGTTCTAACTGCCAAGGATGTATATGCTGGATGCTAATCTCAAAACAAGATGGACTGCCAGAACAAAATTCTAGTGGGAAACAATCACGGAATTTCAGAGTAAAAATGTTAAGTCCCAGACATTGATACCTTGCAATCAACGTGTTGCAATCAACAGTAAAGATTGACGAGAAACTTTCAGAAATTAAAATGGGAAGTGTTCATTACAATACTTAAATGGACTTGACTCCACCATCTAATGATTGGGAATACAAGTGCAAGACAAAGAGACTGGAGGGTGGGGTGAAAAAGTCAAAAGGTCACCACTGAGTGACCCTCAAGAGAAATGTGCGCTGACCACTGAAGCTCGCGCTGAGCTTGATGGACACCTTCCGCCCAAGCCATGGGCCCTTGACTCTCCCTCACAGCCGAGAGTTGAAGGCCATTCCAGCTTTTTTCGGCGCCTCAGCTTGCGTTCGCGCAGGACCTTAGCACAAAGAAACCACCGAGAAACAAAACACAGTCCCAGTAGGCGCCGAGGACCCGGGGACAGAGCGCTCTCCACGGTTCCTCACCACCGGGCTAAGCATGCCAGGGCGCCTCTGTCCGACCTTCGCCGAAGTATTTCAGAACTTGCCACCCACCCCCCACTCCATTTTCTCCAGACGTGGACGCGGGACCCGCGCGAGCACAGACCGACAGAGCTGGGGCGGGGGACCAGGGACGGGTGGACGGCCGGGATGCGCCGGGATCCCGCAGCCCCACGCTTTCTGGCCAGCCCCCGCCTCTCCGGCCGCTATTGTTCCCGCGCCGCCCCCGCCCGCCGCGCGCCCCCCGCCCGCCGCGAGCTCCCGCCCCCACTCCCGGGAGGGGGTCACGGCTAAGGAGAAGGCGGCGGCAGCAGCAGCACAATAACATAAACACGGCGGGGCCGCCAGCTGCCCCGGGCCTGAGGAGTTCGCCTCACTCACCCGCAGCGCAGCGAACCGGGACAGGAAAGATCGCCGGCGGGGACCGGCACCGTCCGGGAGGTTGCCGCGGCCGTTACCCAGGGCTGCTCGCGGCTCCGCGATGCGGGCCGCGTCGACCGGCCTCGGCGCTCCGCTGAGTAACAGGGACGCGAGCCGTCACCGCGCACGCCCGCCCACGTCATCGCGCAGGGCCCGCCCCCGCGCCTAGAGAGCGGCCCGCTGGGCGGGGCAGCCCCAGGGCCCGGATTGCGGAGGCGGGGCCCACAGTCCGGGGGCGGGGCTACTCTCCCGGGCCGGGACGACTGGCGGAGGTCGTCTGGAGGCGGAGCTGCGAAGAGAGCTTAAGAGAGCGGCGCGTGAGAGGCGGAAAGCGAAGCGGCAGGGGGCGGGGCCCTGCGCCGGGCACGTGTCGGCGTGTGGCCTGAGCGCCCCGCATCTGACCGGGGCGGTCTAGCAGCCTGAGCCAAAGCCTTTAGAACTGTTTGCCCAAGGGTTTGAAAGTCAGGTGATCTTAAATCAAACCTGCCCCGGGAGCACGCAGCTGGCTAGGGCACACACCTGACTGAAGTGTACGTCACCTTGACCAAAAATAAATTACATTCTGAAGACAGCTGACCTGGGCCCAGACACCCACATACAAGTAAGTGTGCTCTTCAGCCACCTGGAAAAAGCTGCCTCCTGTTTCCCCCCAAAATCCACTTTCTGCCAAGTTCCATGCATTATCCTATTTATCTCTGGGCTCCACAGTGTGTGTGTCTGTTAAAGTGACAAATTGATAAGCCCTTAACTATCCAACAATATGTGGAATGTTGTCTCAATAACTTACATCCATACATTCCAGCAGTTTAAATGCCATGTGTTCTGGGAATTCTTAACTTTCTTAGGAAGATATATTACATATCTAATGAACATACTTAATTACTGTGAATGCACAGGAAAAACCTGGAAAGAAATATGCCAAATTATGTTACCAGTAATTTAACATTGCACTGTGGAATGAAGGGTGATTTCGTTATCTTTTATACTTATGGTATTTTTCCATGGTTTCCAAATAGAACAATTATGTTCATACTCAAAAATAGGCTACTTTAATAATGAACGTATAAGTATTTGTTGAATAAATGAGTGGATTTAGGTAGACTCTTTTCCATGTTGGGCTAGCTGTCCCAGTGATTCTGAAAGGGATTGTAAATGTAAACATTTGTTTATTCTCTCCCCATTCCCTCACTTCTTCTCAGTCTTCTTTGATTCCTTCCTTCCTTTATTTCCCCAGTCAATATTTATAGCATGCCGATTCCCTGCCAGGCACTGTGTTAGCACTGGCAGTATAGTGAAACTTACAGACATTAATCACTCTAATATGGAAATAATAACAATAAAAAAATAGAAAATAATCTCTACAAAATAATGCAGATGATGTGGATACCCAGTAGATGAAACAAGTTGATAGAATAAAAAAGCCAGGAAAGGCTTGAAAAATTGCCTTTGAAGCTAAGAGTACAATTAACTAGGCAGAAAATATTTCAGACAGGTAGTTTGGTATGCAAGGGTGCTGTATGATGAGAGCGATCTGGGTAAGTTGGAGAAACTGAGGACAGGCCAGTACAGGGAAAGGCAAGGAAGAAAGAGCTATGGGATAAAGCTGGAAAGATTAGAAAAGGACCAAATCTCGTCCAGCCATGCTACCTTAGTTGAAAATAATGTCCTTCCATAAGTGCAACAGGGACTCCCTAACGTGCTTCATTTGAAGGGGTAGTGTGGTCTAAATGAAATCTTGAAAAGACTCCTTATCGGAAGAAGACCAGGAAGATGTGGAAGTTGTCTAGATGACAAGTGGCAGACTTGGTTGTAGGGTGATTATCATGAAAACTGTAAAAGGAAGTATCTAAGGGACCAGGTAGGTGATCCAGTGAACAGAACTTGGTGATAGACTAGGTAAGCCCAGCAATCTGTGTTTTGATCAAGTATTTCTGATGTCCACTCAAGTTTGAGAGCCATCTAAGACATCAGGTCTCAAGTCTGCCTGCTTGTTTAAATCACCGTGGGAGTTTTTAAAACTACCCATACCTGGACTGCACTTCCAGAGGAAGTAAAGAGAGTCATCAGAAAAACTCCTATGGGCTTCCTGCTTGTGGCCAAGGATGGATGTTGGTGCTGGTTCACTGAAATGGAAACCTTCGAAGAAAATGGGGCGTGAGAGCGGGAATGGGGTCTTCAAAACTTTTGATCTGCCTAAAAGAGACATCAAGTTGGCAGTTAAATATACATAATTGGGCTCAGTTGGATAAGAGATGAATCACTGACAGATTAAAAATGACTTAAAGCTTTGGGCAGTGATTAATTACCTAGGCCTGAGGGAGAGGAGGTAGAGAATGAGAAGAGTTGGGAGTCAGGCGTCTTGAGGAACATCAGCACTGAATGGTTACAAAGAAGAGGATGAGCCTGTGAAGGAGCTGCCAGGAACGTAGAAGGAAAAACAGGAGTATGGGATTTAAGAAGAAAGGAGTGATCAATAATAGCAAATGTAAGAGTAGACTTGAAGACCTAGAGTAGCTAGAATTGGAAGTAGATTAAAGAGGGCTGAGAACTGAATGGGAGATGAGGAATAGAGACAGTGAATATTGATGAGTTACGCAGTACAGAAAGATACAAGCATCTTATACAACTGATTAGAAGATTATGGTAGGTATCTTGGCAGGTATTGGCAGGTATCTCCTATAGCTCACCAGAAAAAAGACCCTGGAGGTAACAAAAGACAACATAATCAAAGCAGTTTTGAAGTATAGGGTGTTGCCAAAACAGTCCTCTCACATTTCATGCCTAGGTCTATAATGCTATTAACAACTTCTCTTTCATTCAACATGGAAAACTTGTTTTAGCATTAGTCAACCACTTCCATCTTCCATCTATCTACATCCAGAAAGGACATTCTGCCTGTTGACATTAGTAGATGCGCATGTGAGATTTCAGAAAGAATTTCACTATTTGTGTTTGAATGTGATCATCTCTGACATTCTGCAAATTCAAAATAATTTTTGCAATCCAGATGTAACGCTGGGCCTCTTTCTTCCTTCTCATGGCATTGTTTCTTGTTAACCTGTTTTGATTCTTGCAAGCCTATTGGGTTAACTCAGAAAAACAGAAATGTAAGGAATTCAGGCTTATTGCCTCAGAGGAGTTGTCTTAAGGACATGTCATGATTGGGTCTCTCTGAGTTTGAGATGGGGAAGATGAGAAGGGGAAACTACAGGTCCCTTAAGCCCAGTCTCTGCTGGAACTCTTTGTGAGATGGTCAGGAAGAGGTTGCAATCTGTCCAGATACTTCTTTCTTTGTCACTCTCCCCAGATCACACATACAGATGCTAGATTGTGAGAGGAGCGGGGTCTTTGACTGAGATATCAGGTGAATCGCTGTTTTAAGAGAACAGAAACCCAAAGTTGAGGTTTTATCTCACTTCCTAGTTCCCTGATGTCATCCTAGAGCAAGAAATTGGGGAGTAGGGGCTTACCATTAAGGCCCGCAGAAGGGCATTACCAAGAATACACTCTCTCTCCTGAGCCCCTCTCACACTGTCCTCTAGCCTTGCCTTCAAGCCTTCAAGTCTATTTCCCCAACCACGCCCTCAACCACATCCTCTCCCTCCACAGGAGGAAAGAGGTTCAGCACCTCGGCCAGCCACTTCCTGACTCTGAGATGCTCCTTGAGTCTCTTTCAGGGTAAAGCCTGCCCTCTCCAAAGGGGGGGCAGTTATGGCCCTGGTTGCAGGAGGAGTGGAAAAAAAAAAAAAAAGGTGTTCATGTTCAAATTGCAAATTTGCTTCTCCAACTGGTAGAACTATGGTTTGTTTTCTCACGGGTCTCACAGGACCAAAAATGATGGTGGTTTGTCAGTTACAACTTGAACGAAACAAAGTGGAAGTAAAAGTGGCTCTGATTTGAACTTACAAGTATTAATAGTACCTATCTCTTTTCTTAGCCTTCCTTCTTCCCTTTCATCCCACTTCCCTCACACACACCCCCATCCCCTGGCTTCAGTGTGCACACAAGAGAAAGATAACCAAGGTAGCAAGCTTACAGATTAATTACACACCCATGTTCTCATGGAAAAAAAAAAAAACTAACTAGCATTTATTCCTCTAAGGTGGGGATTCTCACTGTGGCCCACAGACCGGAAACAGCCTTATCTGGAACTTGTTGGAAATGCAGATCTTAAACTTACCCAGGCATGCTGAACTAGAAGCTATGTGTGAGGGGCCCAGCAATATGTGTTTGAATAAACCCTTTGAGTATTTCTGATCCCCTCTCAAGTTTGAGAGCCACTACTCTAAGACACCTGCTCTCAAGTTGACTTGCTCTTTTGAATTACCTTAGGAGCATTTAACACCACCACATCCGGGCCCCACTTCTGGCACTCAGATCTCAGTAGTTGTTTCAGAACCCCTCAGGTGATTTTGATGTGCAGCCAAGACCGAGAGCCTGTGCCTTAAGAAATTCAACTTATTTTTTGTTTTTTAAGATCTTAGTAAACAGGACAGGACCGTCTGTCCCGCTGCCCCTTCCAGCTAACTTTTATGTTTCAGTTTCTTTCTAGATCCTTACCTTTGTTATTGTCTCTTTTGTCTAACATTATGCCCCCACCTCCAGCAACCTAGATATACCTATGCTCAATTGTCCTCTCTCATCCACACCCAGATATTGAAGATACTCAACGTTTATCCACTGGAGAAAAAGATAAAGGGAATTGGATGAGAGGAAAATAATACATTGGCAAAGTATTGAAGACCTTTCCTCTGAATTTAGAAAGCAAATGTGGAAGCCCACTTCCCTTTCTACTTAATATAATATCAAATGCCCTAACTATTCCAGTAAGGCAAGACAAAAAGTAAAAGATTTAAGAGTAATAAATGAATAATCCAAGCTGTTCAGAAACTGTTAGATTATGTAGGTAGCTAATCAAAAAGAATCTACAAATGAGTTGCTATAATTAATAAATAAAACTATATATTTGTATAATGTAATTAATAGCAAAGCAAGCTATACATTTGTATAACAATATATAAAAAATATTATTATTTATGTATTAACAGTAACAAAGAGATAATAAAGAGATGTTCAATGAGTTAAGGGATATTTAAAAATAGTGTGAAGAACATGAAGTACCCATATATGAATCTAACAAATTATGCAAGAGATATCTACGGAAAAATTATAAAACTTGATTGAATGGCATTAGAGAAGACCTAACTACACAGAGAGATATGTTTGTGAATTGGAATACTTGCCATTGCAAACATAAGTTTTCTCTAGATTTACCTTTAGATCTAATATAATCTTTATCAAATTCATTTTTTTCTTTTTTCTTTTCAAATTCTTAATTGAACTAGAAACCCATATTCTGCCTCAGGCTTGGTTCCTTTCCATTTTTCTTTTACCTTCTTTCCAACACTTTTGTCAAACTAAAAAATTCCTTTAAAAGAAACTTTCTCACAAACATGATTCCTCTCCTTTCCAGCATCTCCCACACCTATTGCCTTTTTGCCATCACTGTGGCCACCATGGTACTTCCAGTCCTTGGCCCTGTCAAGTGGATTATTGGGCAAATAGAGGGATGTCTCCAGAATGATGTAGCTGGTACCTTTGGCTTAGAAGTGATTGTCTTTAAGGTTAGGAGGCCAAAGCAGGGTCCAAGCAACCCATACTTGTAGAAAATTACTCAGAAATAAGACAAGCTGAAGAGATAAGGAGAGGAAAAAATACAAAGGTAGTTTTGGTATTGAAGTTCTTTACTTTCTCCATCCTGAGTATTAACTGCATTTACTCATCTCCATGAAGTATGAGGGGCCAACTGAGGTGGAAGATAAAGCCACCCAAACAACTGTGTGGTAGACTGTTCACAAAGATGACTGCTAACTCCCCTCCCTATGTGTATACTTCTTTGAAATATAACTGCACTTAGCCCATCAGGAGATGAAATTCATTTTCTTTGAATTTGGGCTCTTTGTATGACTTGCTTTAACCAATTAGAATGCAGAAGTGACATTGTATGACTTCGACATCTAGGCTTCAAGAGACCTTGGACTCCTGCTCCTCCCCTCTTGGAAAGCTGTAGTCTCCATATGAAGGGTGAGAGACCACGAGGAGATACGGCACAGTGACAGCTGGCACCAAGAGGCAGACATGTGATAGAGGCCATATTGGGTCATCAAACCCCCCTTGAACCATCAGATGATTCATGTAGCCACATGGGTGACCCTCAAAACCACCCAGCTGAAAGCCATGAAATGGATGTTGTGTTAATTCACTAAGTTTGGGGCTGATTTGATATCTAGTGGTAACTAAATAACTCAAAGAGCCCCTCAGTTGGGATTCACTTGGGCTGATGGAGACAAGGTTTCAAGGAATCCTAAAAGATCTCTGAGAAAGGCTGTGTCATTAAAGAATAATGAGATAGCATTAGTTACAGGATTCTGCAGTGGGACCGAGTGTCTGAGGGGATGCTGCACATGAGTACAGTGTGTAGCTAGCATGTCATACTCACTCCAGGGAGAGAAAAGCCATTGTGTGTAATCTGGAGGTTACTATAGCTCTTTGACATGCCAGGGGCTGGGCATGCCTGGACAAACCAGAATGAGGAAGTGACCTCTTCCCCGCCTCTGAGGTATTGTGTACCACCCTGGGAGGACCAAGGCATCGGTGGCAGGAACCACTCAGCCAGGGGCTAGAGGTACCGGATGGGAGGAATTTGTGTAGCCAACTGTGCCACCTTCTGCCACATAGCTGTCTGTGTGTCTTCCTTCAGGTGGCCCCTCACGTTAGAGGTAAGGTGTGCAGTGCCAGTGGCCCTCCAACTGTGACAGTACCATGAAGTCAGGATCAGAAATGATTCATAGGTATATGTAGACTTTCTTTGGCAGTCTCAGAAACATGTGGCTGGACTCGTGTTTGAATGGACTGTGCATTAATGACACTGAATCTAGGGGCCAAAGGACTTGGCGACATGCTGATAACAGGTTCTAACATTTTGAGAAAACTTACCACATATCGACCTAGCATATACAAATTTTCACACCATCCTTGATTAATTTTATGAGAAGCTATATTGAGACTTGTGAAATGAAGAGATTGGTTTAGAGAGGCTTGGTAACTGCTCAAGGTCATCTAGCTCCTCAGTGGTAAGAGTCTGGAGTTGAAACCAGGTCTGGCTGCAATCACCACTACCTCCTGCCTTCCATGAGTTATGTTTTTTTTCTCTTTAATTTCTAAATGATTGCAGTATTGCTCACCAAGCAGCCCTCAAGGTCATCCTGAAAGAGCTAGGTCATTTCATGATTGAGGAATCTGGGTGTAGTTCCAGTAATGACCAGCAGGTGTCAGAGCCACAGATTGGCTACAGGTTGGTGGCTCTGCATTGTTTGACATGGGACTGCCTTGTCATTGTTCTTGGAAACTCTTTTCAGCCACTTGAAAAGGGCAAAGAAAATATCCCAGAAAACTCAAATCACTCCTCCTTTCAAACTGGCTCCCTGCACATCTGGGTGAGCCCTTTGGTTTAGAGGAAGAAATCATACTGATAATGGAGTCTGTGATCTAAGAGAATATAAAACATTCCTAGATTTCTAAAAGAAATGCGTGTTTAAAGTTTTTTTTCCAGTCAATTGTCAAGGTAGAGACAGAGAGGTGGTGTTGCAGATCTCTCTAGCACTCAACCGTTGCAACACAGATCTCATTTACTATTCTTTGTTCTCTATAAAAGTCTACCTGCCACAGAGTTGATTTCAGTAAATGTTTGAGTAAATAATAGTAATTATGATAATATAAACAATGCTAATACTGATTACCTTAAATTGAGCATGTAAACTCTACCAGGGATTTCCGTGTATCTGCTTATTTAATTTTCATGATCAGGCCATTTTAACAAGAGGTGAAGTAACTCCTTCAAGTTCCTATGGCCACTGAGTGGTGGGATAGATGGATGAATGAGTGGTGAGATGTTTGATCATTTTCATGTTTGTCAGGCCATGTCTCAGTTTGTGAATGAAATCATAGGCAGAATGGAGGCCATAGCAGGAGCTGAGGGAAGACTAGGAGAGGCAGAATTTCTCTTTCCCAGATGGGTGGACTGTTGAAGGCTTGGGAAAGAGTGTCTGGGTGGGAGTGTGTAGCTGTGTGTGTGACTGAAAGCACTTCAGCAAAGTAAAGTGGTAACATAATACCTTTGACAGTGAGCCAAAGCCATGGTGGGCTACTTATAGATTAAAACAGACTCATTCATTAAGGAAAATACTAGAACAAGAAACAGTGGGAATATGTGTGCTCATCCCCTTTGTTACTGAGCAAACCCAAGGTGTCTCTTGCTCCTTAGGATGTAGAAGGAACAACAACAAAGGGCCTTGCTGTCCAATCTCTCCTTCTCATGGCAGAGAAATTATCAAAGAATAGGCCCCTTTCCTGAATTTCACACTTCCTTTTTTGGTGGAGAACTCAAGAAGTCATTTGTCTCTTCCTAGAACCTTGCCAGCAACTGGAAAGCACAGTGCTCAGTGACATCAGGCTTCACTTTGGTGGGCTTAACCCATGTCCAGTTCCATCTGCTGTGAATCCCCAGGGCCCGTGTTTGCTCTTCCTTGGTCTATAGTGCTGAATTCTGGGCCCAACTCACTGCTGCTTTGTCTCTGATTTCCATACTTGTCTTCTTTTCCACCTGGACCAGAGTATTACACGGAGATCATTGCATCTGAAAGGAGAGTCACCCAGTTGACATTGGCATGGGAAAGGTGCCTGCATCCACAGGGTCTGACGCTGAGGTCGGTGGTCCTGCTTGAGTCATGAGGACATTCTTTCAGCTTCTTCCTCCTGACTTCCAGGGTTGGACCTTCGAGCCTTACAACGGGAATCTTAGTCAAGCCTGTGCCTTTCTTTCAATTATGATTCATAGAAAAACAATGCTTAAATTTTATGTAAGCAGGTAGTAGCAATAGTAACCAAGCAGTCATTCCAAAGCACAAACATTTTTTAGATGCCCGTGCACTGGACAAGTAAGTCTGGCAGAACTTGAAACTGCAGCCCTAAGGCCACTAAGTAAAGTGGCAGGTCCCAGGCTCTGCCTTGACATTTCTTGCTGATCTGCCAGTCTAACCTGGCTCCATTTCCCTCCCCTAACCCCCTGTTCTCTATGTCCTTTCTAGTCACCGATAAATCCAGTTCAGCCTGGCTTTGCCCTGTTCAGCACTGCCTGGCCCTGGAACAACCCCTTCTTTGACATTTAGTGGGATCCTTTTCTTTCTTTCTTTTTCTTCCTCCTCCTCCACCCTCCTTCCTCCTCCTCTTCCTCCTCCTCCTCCTGCTCTTCTTCCTCTTCCTCCTCCTTCTTTCTTTTGGTACACAAAGTCTCCTTTCTGCTCAATCCTCTTCAAAACTAACCAGGCACCATCTGCTCCAGATTTGAGTGTCTAGTCTTTAAAAAAAATCTATGCTCTTCCTCCCCCACTGCTCACAAACATACAGTATCGGGCACTGAGCAGATCTTTGGCTTTGGTCCCTGCCTTGTCCTAGTTACTCTCTGCATCCTCTGGCTTCCCTCTGTCCTTCCTGACTCTTGACCCTCTGCATTGATCCGGGCCCCTTCTGTCCGTGTGCTGCTCATCGTCGTCGCTATTCCTCTCATACTGATCACCGTCTCGGACTTTCTAGTCTTCACTTCAAATCATCTCCATTTTTATGTCAATGTCAAAACAACTTTGAGTGCTATTTTCCTGAGAGAGTTTTCAAATTCTTCCCATTTTCCTTTTTCACTCATCCTTTCTCTGTCTCTCTTCTACTCAAATGAAAGAAGTACCTCTCCACAGCTCTAAAGATTTTCATTTTATAGGTTCTTTCAGTGGAAGGAACACAGGTTTTGAAGTCTGGCTCTTTTAGTTTCAAATCTTAGCTCTATCATTTTTTCTAGCCATGTGTGTATCTTTGGGCAATTATTAGACTTCTGTGAGCCTCAGTTTCCTAATCTGCAAAATTCCCCACCTCCTATTGTGTGTGTGCATATAGAATCATATGCTTTATGTAGAAAGCACTGACATATAGTAGGCCTTCACTAAACCAAGTGGTTCCTGGTCCTGCTTACTGTAAGGCTTACAATCGATCATGTTCTTGCTCTTGAAGGCAATTTCTGACATTTTGGAATTTCTCCATGGGTTTGATCAACTTATTATTTCCCGGCTGGATGAACTTGATCAATTCAGTTAGCCTCTCTGAATTCTAATCTTCTTTGAAAAATAGTAAAAAGGCATTGACCTCACAGAGTTGTTTTGAGATAAAGTGAGAGTAGGCCAAAGAAGCATATTTCTACAGTGTCAGTTTGGGTGCTGTCTGTGTCCCTTGTCTGCAAAGGCACAGAATCCATCATCCAATCAGCAGGTGTTTACTGAGCTTTTGTTCTGATCCAGGCCCTGTTCCTGGTGCTGAAGGTGAGGCATTGTGGCCAATATTCTTGGTTTTTCAACTAATAAAAAGACACTTCTTTCCTCCTGGGTCTCAGGGCCCCAGTTTGTACATAAATCAGGGAGCAGGTGTTCCAGATAGATAGGCAGGGACTGTTGTCCTACCCCATTTTGGCTTGGGGATGGGCCCATGACCTCATCTGGACAATAATATAAACAGAGAAGTTGTCTAGGATTTCTTTGGGAAAACCTTTATTTCTTTGGGAAATAAAATCTGTTCTCACCTGTCTGGACATGGTTGGATCAGGAAATGAAGGTAGAAACTGCAGCAACCATTCTTCAGTGTTAGAAGAGAGATGTCAATCCAAGGTTCTGATATTAACCGCTGAATGCACATTTGTGTGAGAACACAGATGTCCTTGATTGTCTGAGTCACCTGTCATAGTTTCACCTGTCACATGAGCTGGAAACATTCTGCAAGCAGTAAGTAAGATGGATAATATCCCTGTCCTCATATGGCTTACCTCTGTCAGTGGGGAAATAGAAAATAAGTCAACACACATAATTTTAAACTAAAAAAAAAAAAACATAATTGCTATGCAGGGCCTTAAAGAAGACAAGGGGAAGCAGAGTTTAGAAAATAGCAAAAGTACTTGTGTGAGCAAAATGCAAGGAATCACTAGGAGAGATGGAAGGTAGTCAGGATCAGATCACATTTTGTGAACCGTGCTAAGACATTCAGATTTTATGCTACTTGTGTCATGGGAATCCATAGGAAAATCTTAAACAAGGAAATGAAAGATCTGCCTTTGGTTTTAAAGGGATAGCTATCACTGCGGGATAGAGAATTTGCTGAGAGAGAAGCACCCTCGGTCAGGGAGCTACTTCAGTGGTTCAGGTGACAGATTATGGTAGTTTCTGGGAGGATGGAGCAAGCGAATAATATATTATAAATAGGACTTGCAGTTGATTAAATGTGAGATGTGGAGGACACTTGGGTACATGTTGGTGGTATTTATTGAGATAATTAGACTGAAGAGTGAGGGTTTATTTTTAGGAGGAAGATGACTTGGAAATCAGCAGTCCTCTTTCAGATAAGCTTAAATTTGAGTTGCCCAGTATTATATTGTAAAGCAATGGTGAGAGTGGACATCCTTGCCTTGTTCCTGATCTTAGGGGAAAGGCCTTCAGCTTCTCAGCGTTGAGGATAATATTGGCAGTGGGTTTGTCATATATGGCTTTTATTATATTGAGGTGTGGAAACAACCCAGATGCCCAAAAACAGTTGACTGGATAAAGAAGATGTGGTACATATACACAATGAAATACTATTCAGCATTCAAAGAAGATAAACACATGCAATTCGCAGCAACATGGATGGAACTAGAAGGGATCATGCTCAACGAAATAAGCCAAAAGGAAAAAGAAAAATATCGAATGGCCTCACTTATAACAGGAATACAAGAGTGACAATCAGCGAGAGAGTGGGGAGGATTGGGGCTCAGAACGGGGGAGAGGGGAGCACAGGGTACTGTGGTGGTGGTTCACGGGTGAATTGGTGGTGGGAAACCTACGGGGAAGACACAATAATGTAAAAGACATAAATAAAAATAAAAATAAAAAAATTTTGAGTTGCCCATTGGGCTTCAAGGTGGATATGTATGGGTAGTTGGATCAAGTAATACAGTTTTTTTTTGTGAGGTAGGGACTCTTTATATATATGAATTTGTGATTCACCAGCCTACAGATGGTAGCTGAAGCCATGGGAACTGAGATTGCGTGTTGGAAATGAGTGCAGAAGAGAAGAGGAATGAGGAAAGTATTTAAGCATTTAGAGGTCAATGGAAATGGAGGGGTGGGGAAGAGGGAAGCAGCATGGGGATTGCAGAAAAGTTATCGCCTGCAAGGTTTGAAGAAAGTCAGAAGTACTAATCCTGGAGCCCAAGGGAATAAAGCATTTCAAGGAAGGTACTGACCTAATTCTGTTGCAGATCACATAAGATGAACATTGAGACCTGACCTTTGGGTTTGGCAGGCTGGGAAATAACCTTTTCAGGACTCAGACTGTGGAGCCCAGACAGCTAAAAGACTTTATGCTTTGACCGTGGAGAGCTTCCCCTCAGCCAGATTCTCTCTCCTCAATGAAGCTTGAGGTTATCAGCTGATCATGGAAAGGAGATGGTGTGACTATGGCTTAGTGGAGTGGAAGGCCATTTGACTAAGGAAATGCAGCAGGATTATTGGGCATGTAAAATCCACTTGAGATGTGTGACTGTGAGTGTAGAGTGGCACCAGTTTGTACAGTTTTGTGCTATTCTTCAGCATGTTTCAGTTGCTTGGATATGGGGGTGCAGTAGGTAGAGAACTATTTACAGAGTGGGGGTTTCCCAGGTAAATAGGTGAGAGGCAGAGGCATGGAAGCAATAGCAGTAGACACATAGTGCTTATATTGCCAGGTAGTGGTTAATTGTCAACTTCAGAGAAAGTGATTAGAAGAACAAAGGAGATGCTATCTGGGCTCTGGAAGCAGCCGGGTGAGCTGAGGCTGCACAGAATAGGGTCAGATGAGGGGTTTGGGGATGGGTAGAGCCATGTATTCACATTCTACATTTAAATCCAGTTGCCTCTATGTTCTGCAGCATTGGGACACTTCCTGCCTGGAACGTTTTCCAGGTCTTGCCTTTTCCCCTGTGTGGTTTGGAATCAGTCCCTGCTGATTTGTCGGAAATCTTAGATTTACATCTAAGTAGGATATCACAGAAGCACAGAGTCATCCTTCGGGTCAGCAGAGCCTGCACTGGAGCCCCTGGAGGGTGGGGCTATGCCTCAGTTATCTTTGCTATCCACAGGGTGGTGCACACTGACTGGCCATTGGGCCCACGTTCAGGCTGCTGCCATTCAGTCCTGCAAGGGTGTCGTTAAGTGGCCATATGTTCTTGACCTTATCCTCCCACCCATATAATCTGTAATTTTTACTTTTGAAATAAGTATATATTATACAAACGAAGTACATAGAGGACCCAGGCCGCCTTCCCCCAGTTTCTTCCAATGCTTAGATCTTTTTTTTTTAATTTATATTTTTATTGTTATTTATATCTTCTACATTTTGTATTCCCCTTGGGTAACCCACCACCAATTCACCCGTGATACATCTCTGTGGTCCCTTGTGTCCTTTTCTACTCCATTTTGTGCCCTTTTCCTCCCAAGTGTCTCTCTCCTATTTGGTTTCCCTATAGTCCTGTTATAAGTGAAACCATTTGATATTTTTCTCTTTCTTTCTGGCTTGTTTCGCTGAGTATGATCCCCTCTAATTCCATCCATGTCGCTGCAAATTGCATGTGTTTATCTTCTTTGAATGCTGAATAGTATTCCATTGTGTATATGTACCACATCTTCTTGA